>JAZKJV010000133.1:1880560-2179767 GCA_037367405.1 Ottelia alismoides
GATTAAATGTGATTTAATTATCATGGATATGAATAATGTGGATAGCACTATCCATATTAATCATATATATTATAAATATGATTTATAATATATTAGAGAGAGAAAGTATGTAAATAGCATTTGTTAATTATTGATGTGAATTGGATTCACATTAAGTAATTAATTGAAAATGCAATTTACAAATTAGTTTGGGATGTGAATATGATTCACATAATTTTCAATGACATGATTGAAATATTCACAAATTAATTTGGAATTAATTTGGTGGATATTTTTGTGATAATTATTATTACAAATTATTAAGAGAAAATATGATATAATAAAAAGGAGATAAAAGCCACCAATTTAGAGGTGGCGTCACCCATGAAAAAGTCATGGGTGACGCCCCTTTTTTAGGAGGCAATATTCTCTCCATTTTATTATATTGATTAATCTCTTAACTAATTTATTTATGTTAAATTAAAAATGTGTTGATAATGTTGCAACATATATTTAATTTAATTATAAATAAATGTTGTTGGTTTTAACCAACAACAATCCTAGCCATTGATCATTACATAGACCAAACATGGCCGTTGGATCTATGTGTCCTATAGATTGAGATCCATTGGATCCTAAACTAATATAAAAGGAGGGCTAGCCTAGCCTTTCTTGAAACACACATCATGAAGAGTTGTATACGCCTACAACTCTCTCTCTCTCTCTCATATTCTTGCCCTCTCTCTTTCTCTCCTCCAAAAGGTGGCCGCCCATCTTGTGTTGAGAAAGGAGAGACTCTCGCCTTCGCCTTCGACGACTCGGGGATCTCCTTCTTCTTTGGGGCGACTTGCTCTAGAGGAAGACGACGTATTTTGTTTGACAAAATCAGGGGACTCGACGCTTGGATCTTCATCAAAGATTGCGGGAAGGACGCGACTCATCATCGTGCCCGCAAGTACGTTCTTCGTGGATCGAACTTGAGACAGGAGGATCTCTTGTTTGGGATCTCGCGATCACAACCATGCTCCAAGAGGTATTCCTTATACTTTGTGGTTTGATGAAACGATCCGAGAAGTGTTCTCGTGATCATGTGATTTCATCTTTAGTTTTTAAAATTTTAATTTCCGCCGCATCTAGCGACTAGTGCGACTAGTCGCCCCGATCGTATGAGATACGATCATCACGCTTCCGTGATGCGCTTCAGGATTCTTAATATCCTTCAAGTGGTATCAGAGCTAGGTTGAAAAGGGTTTTGGATATGATCTATGAACCAAGGACGACTTGGGTTTGAAAGGGTCGCGAAAGTTTTAGCGCATTTGAATTTTCGCAACTATGTCTAATTGATTTTTTCGGTACTTGTTCACCGCCCAAATGACTAAGGTAAAGGTGTAAAATAAATGCTAGGTCGTTGCGACCTCAATCACTCGGGCTGAGTAAATCAAGAAAATAAACCACTCACAAAGAGATCAATCAATCAAAACACAAGATAGAGCGGTCTGCTATAAGATTAACCTGGTATAGCTCCCAGGGTCGAACACAAGGAGCACAGATTGGCTTAAGAAGCCTACGATGTAGTCAATTTGAACTAAAACACAGAGAACATATTTTTGTGATTTTTTAATGATTTTTGAAATTTTTTATGTTTTCAAAATGTAAAGGAAAACAAGAAAAGTCAAAACTAGGGACACTTCAACAATTTATACAACACACAAAAATGAAGCAAAAATTCCAGAAAATTGGTTTTTAGGTTTTTTATGTTTTTTACTGTTTTTGGTGAATTTTTGGAATTTTTCTAATGAATAAAATAATTATTAAAAATCAAACAATGCAAAGAATGTAGGGTACTGTCCAGCAAGGCTTAAGATCCAAAAATAAAATAATTTTGGATCTCAAACAGCCCTGAAGGTAATTTTCCTAAAAACTATGAAGAATAAGGAAAATTTAGGCACCCTAATTATTATTTTTGGATTTTTAATTTATTTATTACAATTTTTATGGGTTTTTAGGGGTTTTTCAATTTTTGGGGTTTTTAAGTGATGAAAAGTAGCCAAAATTGGCTAGAAAATCAAGCAAACAGTAAACAACAATGTCTAATTTTTTTGGAATTTTTGGTGAAGTTTTTATATTTTTTTGGTATTTTTAAAGTCAAACAGTAGCAAAAATAGGGGTTTTTGAATTTTTAAAAATTATAAATGAAATCAGAAATGTCCCCAAAAATCATAGAAATTCCTACACCATGGCAGGAGGCATGTGTCAAAATTTCATTGGATTTGGAGTTCGTTTGATATTTTATTCAAAAATAAAGGTGGGGCACTGTGCACAGGGACTTATGTGCAAATACCCAAAAGTTCTGGGGGCCTGGTGCAAAATACCCAAGAAATCACGTGCCAAGCACGTGTCTGGGGCACACAGGGACCAAATGGTAATAAAAATAAGTTCCGAGGGCTTATTGGTAACAAGTACCAAAAGTCCAGGGACTTATATGCAATTTACCCAAAATAATTCGCACATGTGCAAAAACAATGCTCACAGGGGCATAAATGCAAATAAACAAAACATTTCATTCAATTAATAACATCCAGAACTACAAGGGGTCGCATGCAAATAACCCAGAATAACACGTGATGACGCACGTGGTTCACTACTGGCAGGGGTATAAGTGCAATTAAAATAAAGTCCGAGGTCCTTGATGCAAATTACCCAGAAAATAAACAACTAGAATTGAAAATTACAGGACTAAACTGAAATAAGACAAACAGAGGGGGTCCTATGAAATTTACCCCTTTATTAATAGCGACGGTCGGATGGGCGCCACGTGTATGATCTGACGGCTGGATGCGCGGCGCTACTCTTCTCTTCTCCTCTTCGACTCGATCGACGGTCCGAGGGAGGCCACGTGGAAGATCGAGCGGTGCGGGGCTCGGGTGCCTCTCTCCTCGGATGCAACGGTCCAGATGTCTCCTCAGATAGATCAACGGCTGCTGCTCCTTCAAGGATGGACGGTCACGATCAGATCTGGAGCAGAGGGTGCATCGGACGGCTCTGGAAGGTGGAGGAAGAACTCGACGCCGGCGAACTTCGCCGACGTCCTGCGTGAACTCCGGTCCTCCTCAGCTGCGCCTGAAGGTCGGAGAAGCTCCGGCGTGAGGTTGCGCAGCTGCTGGTGGTGGCCAAGGACCCAACCGAGCCCTGGAGGGGCTCCGGCGAGGCCTATCGGCTCGAAGCTCCTGGCTTGAATGAACTGGAGGCTCAGACACCTCCCTTGGACCTGCAAAGTAGACAAGGAGCTTCGCGGGTCGAGGGCAAAGTGCCTCGACCCAAGAAGACGGGGTGAAGATGAACGGTGCGGTGGGGCGAAAGAGCTCCGGCGAGGCGACGGCGGTGGAGCTCGGCTCCCAGATCCTGTGCGATCTGGGTTGAGTGAAATGGCGTAGAAGGTGCGTGAGGAGGTTGCGAAGGTGCTGATCGGGTCGGATTGGAAGATGGGTGATCGGAGTGACCGGAATCGAAGAAATGCGGCGATGGTCGGAATTGGGGGAAATCCTAAATTAGACGAAACTAAAAGGAACTAAGGTTACCTGATGGATGCTGGAGACTGTGCTGGAGATGGGCTATCTCCGGGTCGTAGCTTCGAAGGGCGTCAAGGCCTGAAGCTCGATGCTCAACGCCGACGGCGGAGCAAGGACGGCGAGGTTACGCCGGATCGATGGAATCGCCCTCTCGCCTCACTGCAACACGGGCAAAAGCTTGCTGTCACTCTCGCCTTGCCGATGGAGGTCACAGGGAAGAAGGAGATGGGCCAAAGATGCGGCGCGAGGGCGGCGGAGGGGAAGGATATATAGCGTGACCGGGCGACTAGGGTTGAGGCTCGACGGCTAAGGAAAGCGTCGATTTGATGGCTGAAGATCCGGCGAGGGAGAGGGATGTGCGGCGAAGAATATGGGCGCGGGGGTTGAGTTGAAGACAGGCTGGACGCGCGTGGATAAATCGGGGAAGAAGGGCGCGGCGCGCGTTGGCCAGAAAAGGAAGGAGGCGCGGGGGAGTTGACTGGGGTCAACATTCCCCCGTGGCCCAGTCAGGAGCGGCCACGTGTGCCCGAACTTTGACCATTTATTTTAGGGCAAAAATAGGTCGAATTAAAGAAAACTTAAAACATGAAATATTTTTCTTTTATTTTTTTCTATTTTTTGGTGATTTTTAATTAATTTTTGGAAATAAAAATAGGTTAGCTCTATATATAGGTATATGTACACTACATGGATTTTTATTTTTGATTTTTTTATTTGTTATTTTTATGTGTTTTTATGCTCATTTTGTATTTTATTTATTTACAACATGAAATATAGAATAAAAGAATATTTTTATTTTATTTTTATTACTTATATACAAGGGTGAAATAAATAAATATATACATTTATATACATGGTATTAATACAATGTATTTTTGGTATTTTCAATTTTGTAATTTTTATTTGATTTTTGTTTTGTTTCTTTTTATTTATTTTATTTACAAAAGGTAATATAGAATATTTACAAAAAGTTTAGAAAATAAATGAATTTATTTATAGGGTTAAATAAATGCAAGAGTGTGGTTTATACACATGGTGAAAGGGTCTTTTTGACTTTTTGATTTTTTTATCTTTTTATTTTGTTTTTAATAGAATATACATACAATATGTACAAGCTTCTTTTTGGGTGAGGAAAATATATAGTTTAATTTATTTACAAATATAAACAAGTGAGCTCCTATCTCCCTCTACTTTGGCTTTTATGCGGTCAGGCCCATGCTGAGCCCTCCCTTGGGTTAGGTTGCTCAATATTTATTCTAAATATTTCCCTCTTTTTCTTTTTGCTCTTTATTCTTTTATTTTGTGCACAAAAACATGCTAATTATAGGTTTTTACACAATGCATGCTTTTGGTATTTATTTGTATTTACACATATCTACATGTATTTGCAAAGGTTTTTGTAGCTAAAATAGAAGAATAAAGAGTGATGAATGGGTATTCATCACCCCCCTATGCTTAACTTTGCTAGTCCCTTAGCAAACACTTATTTGAAAAAGAAGTGAAAAAGAAAGAAAAAGAAAAAGAAAAAGAGGATGTACATGGATCAAGGTTGACTTATTAAATTTGCCTTCATTAAATTGAAATATGGAGCTCGATCAGATCTTTGGATTATTAATGTGTCGGAACCTTGTTTGGACTTAAGCTTAAAACTCAACAGCCTCCAAGTTCCACCAATCTATAGGCAAGACTCCTCAATAAACCAGATCAGAACAAGTCTACATACACAAACTCTAATGACCATGAATCTTTTCCTTGCGGTGTAAGTGATATGTGGCTCCCCACCTCAGAAGTGACAAAGAGACAACCTCCCTCAACCTGGTAACTCTAATGCCTCAGTCTAGCAACTCTTTCCTCGAGAAGCGGGGTATTCCCTTCTAAGTTCAAGTGCAACCGGCTCAAGAAGAGGGGGTAGAAGTATAGAGTTTTGGAAGCTTAGCCAGTGTAGCTAAGTCTCCCGCTGCAAGCTTCATGAGATGTAACATGATACCATAAGCTTTTGCTTCATACTCCGGTGGGGTTATTAAATTTTCAATCCGACCCACCACTTTTTTGGAGTTCTTTTTGCATTTTTGCACTTTTTTTTTTTTTCAAGACTTCTGTACACATGTCTACATGGTGCAGCATATATAAGAAATTTCCCCTTGAGCCAGTAGACTATCCCTCTTTTGAAGCTTTATTGCAACCCACAGCTTCTGTCTTTAGCTTTCAACACCACTAGACCAAGTTGAGGTGCACTTCCTTCACTATAAGAAGAAGAGAGGTTCCGCCTAGAAGTACTACCCTCATATGCTACCCCAAGCCAAAGGAAACTGCCTCCTCATCACCTCATCCATGGAGAGCCATGTGTAAAGTGCAGGTGCAAGTGAAGCCATTGTCTCTGAGAGTCATGCGTGTGTTGTTAAGTGCTCTACTTAGGCTCATCAAGATGACATATGCTCATAGCCTAGTGGACTCAAAGAATTAAGTCCTTATGGACCTGAAAAGCCTTAACCCTAAGTCCTACAAGGTTCCTCTTGAAGTTAAGTGAATTAAGATCTTATTCAAGCTCCATTTCTCAATTTAATTCCAGGCTTAGTTTAAATGTCAACTCTCATCCAGGAAAAAGCATATACATATATGTACAAAAGATGCTATTTACAAATATTTTACAATCATGCAAAAATTTTTGAAAAATGTTTTGAAATCATGAATGAATGATGCATGAAGTGCAAGTTTTGCAAAATGATATTTACACACATTTACACAAGATTTTTGCAAACTTTTGATTTTCAAAACATTTTGGAAAAAATTTTGTACTATATACATAATTTTGATACAAAAATATTTTACACAAGCTTCACACAAAAGATTTTTGAAATCATTGTTACAAAAATACTTTATACACTAGCTATGTATGTGCAAGAATAAAAGAGGTTTATGAAAAATTTTTAATTTTTTGTGATTTTTAGCCATTTTATTTATTAACACACTCACACAAAGTACGAGTTATGGCTAAAGTATATATGAAATATATACACACCCCCCCTATACTTAGCTCGAACGATGTCCTCAGAGTGATCAAGAGCGATGAAGAAGACATAACTCGTGCTTAGTAAAAGGGAAGTGAAAAGGAACGAATAAATGAATAGAATAAAAGGAACTCGGTGTTTTCCCCCTATACTTAGGATTAACTAATCCTAAGTATAGAAAGCTGTACATGAAGGGAAATCCGAGTGAAGAATATACAGAATCTGCCCCCCCCTATACTTAGGGTAAAATATCCCTAAGTATAGGCAGCAAAAACAAGAGCAGAAAGAATGAAAAGAATACTCGCAGGTCCGACATCCCCCCTATACTTAGGGTAAAGTACACCCTAAGTATAGCATAATCATAAGATGAGAAATGGGATGTGGGACTAAAGAATAGAATGATATGGACAACTGGATCTATACAGGCGGAGGAACAGTGAAGATCAGGCGTGAGATGTAAAAGATGTGAGTCAAGAGACTACATCTCACGCAAAATGAATAGCAGCAATAATAACGTCCCGCGGCTCATGATCTAGAAATGGTTTGAGCCGCTGGCCGTTCACTCGGAAGGTACTCTCAGAAGATAACTCAGATATATCAATGCTACCGTTATCGTGTACCTTTCTGACCAAATAGGGTCCTTTCCATTTGCTCTGTAGCTTCCCTGGAAATAATCTAAGCCTTGCATCAAACAGCCATACTTTCTGTCCAATCTCAAAATGCTTGTGGCTGATATGAGAATCATGCCACTCTTTGACTTTCTCCTTATAATGTAGGCTGTTTGAGAAAGCTGCATCTCTAAGTAGCTCTTCCAGGGCGGCTAACTCTGCCCTCCTCTGGTCTCCTATACCATTTGGATCCATCAGAATATCTGTGACTGCCCAGAGTGACTTGTGCCTCAGCTCAACAGGTAGATGGCATGGCTTGCCATAAACGAGGCGAAAGGGAGACGTACCCAATGGAGTCTTGAAAGACGTCCGATATGCCCACAAGACCGAGTCCAAAAGCTGTGACCAATTCTTTCGGTCAGGGCGGACGACTTTCTGCAAAATATTCTTGATCTCCCTATTCGACACTTCGGCTAGACCATTCGTCTGTGGATGATATGGTGTGGCAACACGATGGTCTATGCCGAACTCTCTAGCAAGTGCCTTCACCTGGTCGTTGATGAAATGAGATCCCCCATCAGAAATCAGAACTCGTGGAACCCCGAACCGCGTGATGATGTTCTTCTTCAAAAATTTGCAAACTGTCTTTGCATCTGCGGCTCGGGCGGGATAGCCTCAACCCAACGACTAACATAGTCTACGGCCAACAGAATGTACTCAAATCCCTGACTCTTAGGGAATGGACCCATGAAATCGATGCCCCATGCGTCAAAAACCTCACAGAAGTGAATGGGCTGCATCGGCATCATATCACGCTGTCCACAATGCCCATCCTCTGACAGTCAGTACACCTCCTCACGAACTCATCAGAGTCCTTGAAGAGTGTAGGCCACCACAAGCCGGATTGGAGCACTTTCTGTGCCGTTCTCCTCCCAGAATGATGTCCTCCTGCCTCAAGCTTGTGGCAGTAAGTGAGGACACTATGATGCTCCTCCTGAGGAATACACCGACGCCAGATGCTATCCCCTCCTTCGTGGTAAAGGATGGGATCCTCCCAGTGGTAGGACTTAGCCTTCGCAAGGAAGGTCTCAATCTTCTGCTTGGGCCAATCTTGTGGGACTTTCCCAGCAACGAGAAAGTTCACAATATCGGCGTACCATGGAAGTGAGGCGATAGCAAGGATCGCCTCATCTGGGAAGGTATCTCTGATCGGATCAATCTGCTCAGAATCCTCAGGCTGCTCTAATCGGGATAAATGGTCCGCCACCACATTCTTGACTCCAGGCTTATCCTTGATCTCAATGTCGAACTCCTGGAGTAGAAGGATCCATCTAGTAAGTCTGGCCTTGGCATCCTTCTTTGACATGAGGTACCTGATGGCGGTGTGATCTGTGTATAAGGTCACTCTAGATCCAATGATATATGATCTGAATTTATCTAGGCAAACACTACTGCTAGCATCTCCTTCTCTGTGACTGTATAATTCCGCTGGGCGGAATCCAATGTGCGGCTAGCATAGTGTATGGCAAACGGAATTCATCCCTCCTCTGTCCTAGCACGGCCCCTACGGCAAAATCAGAGGCGTCCGTCATGATCTCGAATGGGAGAGACCAATCTGGTGGCTGAAGGACAGGAGCCTCAATAACACATTGCTGGAGAGTTTCGAAGGACGAAAGACACTTGTCATCGACAAGGAACTCGGTGTCTTTCGTCAATAGGTCAGTCAACGGTCGGGCAATCTTGCTGAAATCATGAATGAATCTCCTATAAAAACCAACATGCCCCAGAAATGACCGTAACTGCTTCAGATTGGACGGCGGTGTGAGTTTCCTAATGACATCGACCTTGGCCGGATCAACCTCCATGCCTCTGTTGGAGATGATGTGGCCAAGCACCGTCCCTTGAGTCACCATGAAGTGACTCTTCTCCCAAGACAGAACTAAGCGGGTATCAATACATCGCTGAAGCACTCGGTCTAGGCAGTCAAGACAGGAATCGAAACCGTCGCCGTAAACCGAGAAGTCGTCCATGAAGACCTCCAAACATTCCCCTACCATGTCCGAAAAGATTGACAGCATGCATCTCTGAAAAGTCGCAGGGGCGTTACATAGCCCGAATGGCATGCGTCGAAAGGCGTAAGTACCGAAGGGACAGGTAAAGGTGGTCTTCTCCTGATCCTCAGGAGCGATGGCCACCTGGTTGTAGCCCGAGTACCCATCTAGGAAGCAATAATGGCTCTTCCCTGCCAGTCTCTCTATGATCTGGTCAATAAAAGGCAGGGGGAAATGGTCCTTCTTGGTGGCCTGGTTGAGTCTCCTGTAGTCAACACAGACCCGCCAAGAGGTGGGTACTCGTGTAGCAATCTCCTCTCCCGACTCACTGATCACAGTCGTGATGCCCGTCTTCTTGGGCACCACATGCAAGGGGCTAACCCACTTGGAGTCGGAAATGGGATAAATAAAATCTGCACTCCACCATTTTGATATTTCCTTCATGACAACCTCTCTTAGGTTGGGGTTCAGTCGCCGCTGGAACTCACGCGACGGCTTTGCCCCTTCCTCGAGATAGATATGGTGGGAGCACAACGAAGGACTAATCCCATGGAGATCTGCTACGCTCCATCCAATTGCCTTGCGGTTCTTTTCAAGAACCTCCATCAGACGGGATTCTTGTTCTCCAGTCAGATCTGCAGAGATGATGACTGGGTACATCTCAGACTCTCCCGCAAGGAATCTATACTTCAACGAAGTAGGGAGCGGCTTTAGCTCTGGACAGCTAGGTGCTGGCAAATCTGGCTTCTGAAGAAGATGTGTGTATGCGGATAATTCTGCCAAATTTGCCTGGGAAAATGATAATGAACTCTCACAAACTGGATCTGGAGAAGGCGGGTCCTCTACATTGTCTCTGTTCTGCTCTGCCTCTACCTCCTCCTCATCTAAAGGCTCAGGTGGATCCAGATCTGGCATCTGATCATTACAATCTGCCCAATCAGACTCTGAATCCGAGGGATCTATATCAGACTCAGTGGCATCAGTACCACTGGAGAACAAGGTGGCATTAGCACCACCATAGAGCAGGGTGGCCTCAGTACCACCATCACTGAAAATCGTGTCGCGATCAAGATCCGACTCTGCTGACTCAATAGTATCCTGTACCAGGTCCGTGCTCTCCAGACTATCCTCTACTATCATCTCTGCATCAGCCGAATCTGAATATGAGAGGATGGTCTGTGCTGCAGGATCTGCCCAAGCTGCCTCATCATCTGTGATCACAAAATCACAGTCCTGGTGGATGTCTGGCTCTGCGTCTGTCAGCTGCTCTGAATCTGTACTGCTCTGTGAGCGGGATCTGGATCTGGCTCTGTGGTCCTTAACCGTCTCTATTTGTATACTCTCGCCCTGGACGCGAAAGTACACCTTCCCGCTATCATGATCAGTCACCGCCTTGGCTGTGGCCAAGAATGGGCGACCGAGGATGATGGGGGAATCAGTCAACGAATCAGGGGTCTCCATGTCCAGCACTACGAAGTCCACGGGGAATTGCAAACCCTGAATCGTGACGACAACGTCTCGCAACAACCCCTTTGGCCTCTTGACAGACCGATCAGCAAACTGAAGGTATGTCCTGCTCTGTACAAGAGTGCCCAACTCTAAGTGGTGGAGAAGGGCTGCCGGAAGAAGGTTGATAGACGATCCGCTATCTAATAGAGTGCGGTCGAACCTCTGCTCACTAATCTGACATCTGACATACGGGGCCCCTAAATCTGGCCTCTTAGTCGGCAGATGGTTCTGGATCGCGTAACACGTGGCTTTTGTTAGCACATGAATTTCTGCGGTCTTGTTCCTCTTCGTCCTCCTGACTGTGGTCCTGTCTCTCAAGGACCGCTGAAGAAGAGGGATGTGCTTCAAAGCCTCTTTGAGGGTCAGCTGAATGTGAAATCGATCTATCATGCTCTGGCTGAACTCCTCCTGCTCTCTCTTTTTTGGGTCTTTTTCTTTTTTCTTCCCCTTCCCCAACTCAAGGGCTCTAGGAAAGGGGATCACAGGGTCCTTCTCAGATGAAGGACTAGGAATAGGTCTAGATGATTCAATGACTGGATCCTCAATAACATCATTCACAACAGTGGGATCAGAGTAAACTAAACCTTTTCCTTTATTCAAATCAGAGTTCCGAGATACATTTATTCGAGGAAAGACAACATCTCTATCAAAATGAATATTGGTGGCCTCAGTACCACCTCTGGCTGGCTCGGCTCTCCTGGTGGCGTCAGTACCACCTCCTCTATGTGGTGAAATGGCGGCCTCAGTACCGCCGGTGGAATCAGCATCTCGGGTGGCATCAGTACCACCGTCATCATGATGTGCGGCTTCAGTACCGCTCTCCTCTTCCTCATCTGGCGCTCTAGATGGATCCTCGTGTTGTCGCTCAGATGAGGCGCCTCCTGCTGGTCTTCTACCGCTCCTAAGTGTGACAAAATCAGCATCAAATAAATCCGACGAGATAACATCAAATGAGTCACTAGAAGTGGTAGGCTCAGTGTGAACTACCTGCTCAGATTTCCTCTTCAAGTTATTCGGGTTCGGCTCGATCTGTGCAGGGATGGCGGCCTTCCCTCTCATCAGGTCCCGCATCTCCTGGCGGAACTCGTCCATCTCCCGTCTAAATGTAGCCTGCTGCTCTGTGAAGAGGCGGGCTATATCATCCATGGCGGGGCTCTCATGGGAGCCCGACGGGTTGCCTCTCTGGTAATGAGGCTGCTGGACCTGGTGCTGCTGTGACTGAGAGGGGTAAGAGGAATGATGCTGCTGCTGGTGAGCCTGCTGCTCACGTCTCCAACTCTGTCCCTGCTGCTGATAGGGACGAGATACGAATGATGATGGCTGGTGTGCTGGGTGCTGCTGGTGATCCCTCTGCTGGGAGTACTGCCCTCCCTGACCGGCTGGCTGCTGCTGGGGTTGGTTACCCCCATTCCCCCACCTGAATCCGGGATGGTCTCGTCGGATTCCAGGCTGGGGCCGGTCATACCAAATTCCGTTGACATCCATCAACGGCTCTGCATCGTATGGGGCTGGTGGGAGTACATCCAGAGGCTGATCCGGCTGATATACCACCATCTGTAAGTCTGGAGATGGTGGTGCCTGGTAAGAGGGCTGCTGCTGCTGGTACGGCTCCGCCTGTACAAGGTGAACTTGTCTAGGCTGCTGCAAGGAGCTGGAGCGCTGGGACGAGCTGCGGCTGCCGCCGGAATCGCCTCGCGACAGAAGACGGGGCTGAGGAGCCGTCTGTGCCTCCTGGAGACACAAGAGCTGGGTCTTCATGTCGCTCAGAGTCTGTGCCATTTCCTCCATCTGAGTTATGCCCTGGCACTGCTTCTTCTCTATGATTTCCATGCGGTCCAACTTCTCGCTGATAATCCCCATGTCCGCAGCGGCCGATTCTGCCTGTGCGGCTGCAACTGTGGACGAACTGGATGGACCTGCATCAACCCGTGCTATCCGCTGATACTGCACGGGTCCTGGCGGCTGCTGAGATCTCTGTGTATACAACCGAGTCTGGGACATCACCATGTAATTCTCGGACATCTCCTCATAGATGGCCCAGACTTGGTTGTGGTCCTTGGCAAAGTAGGACCCGCCGCAAGAAGCATTCACCAGACCCTGAAGCTCTGGTGTCAGCCCACTGAAGAAGCTCTGAACTAGGTTCGGCTTCGAGATATCATGGTGTGGGCATCTATCCAGAAGCTCTCTGAACCTCTCCCATGCCTCGTGAAATTGCTCGTTAGGGAGCATGGAGAAGTTGTTGATCAGGGCCCTCGCTGCATTCGTCCGCCCGAGTGGATAGTACTTGTTCAAGTACTCGGTGCGGAGCTGATCCCAGGTGTAAACAAACTTCCCTAGATGTTTCAGCCAGGCGGCTGCTCTATCTGCCAGTGAAAAAGGGAAGGCCATCATTCGAATCGTATCTTGGTCCACACGACGGTCGTGGACAGTGCTGCAGATCATCAAGAACTCCTGTAGATGGAGGTGAGGTTCCTCAGTGGCGAGTCCATGAAAGTGCGGAAGCATCTGCAGGGTGTTCGGAGGGAACTTGAAATCCCCCACGATAGCAGGAATCACCACCCATTGGTGCATCAGTGTAGATCCAGGGTTGTGAAGCTCCCGCATCGGTCTTGCTGCTGCGGCGGCTGCCGCTGCTGCGGCGGCTGCTGCTGCGGCTTCTGCCTCTGCATCAGCGTCAGGAATGTCCTCCGGCTCGCTCGGCTCTTCTCGCTCTCTTCGGAGTCTCTCCAACTCCCTCCTCATCTCTATCATGAATGCCCCCTGATCGCGTAACTGGTTCTGAACCGTCTCTAATGATGCGATCAGGGTGGAGTTGATCGCTCCCTGGTCTAAAACAAAGTGTTCGGGCTGGCGATCGTCTGAACTACCGGCCCCAGCCATAGGGATGTCTGCAAAATCAGAAGAGCCCAACTCAGGTTCAGTCAAATGAATTCGTCTCTCCTCGGGCTCATGTCTCTCAGGAACAGAAGAAAGGGGATCGAGGGGGAACAGGGTGGATTCGAACTCGGGCCCGGAGAGCTGGTCTCGACTCTCACGGGCCAACCTAGATGAAGGAGTGGACGCGCCTGAAAGCGGTGCAGCCAGAGGCTGCCTAAGAGATCGTCTACCCATCATCTTGATCTTGGCGAGTTGGGCGGATGGGATCTGGAGAAAATATGATAGCAAAGCAAACCCCCGGTTCACCAACACAACACAATGTGAAGACCGTGAAAGATCGGTCAATTTATCTTGTCAATTTTATTTGGTGAACATACAAGATATCAGAGCGATTAACGTGACCTGTTAGGATACCCGATACTCTCTCAACCGACTGTCCCGCACAGAAGAGTCGGTAATCAGTCGAGATGAGTACCGGAGGGCTTTACCTAGTGTTCGGGTCACTCTCTCGCACAATCAAACCAAACAATGAGGGGGTTGCTCTCCCCAAGACAAATTTTTATGGTGAGTGTCTTTTAGGGTCAATAATGTTATCCAGTCCCAATTTTTTATTGTTTTTCTTTTTTAAATATTTTTCAAAATAAATACAGGCGGCCTAACGGTTTTTCCAATTCTCCTGATGATTAATAATCCAAACACAGAGGGAGAAGACGAAAAAGCCGATGCACGGAGAAATCAATGATGCATGCAGAGAAAGAAATGCGTACCTTGTCTCCAGCACTCTACATGCAAGTGATCCGCGCAGAATTTAAAGACAGAAATAAAACTACCTAAATGGTGCAGCGGGAAAAGCCGAGTCCTAGATGAGCAACTTCTATTGATCGTGAAGAACAATAGTTAGCTAATCGAATAGAGTCCGGAGTCCGATCTTGGGAGTCACTCGGTGCCCGCCACAACGGGTCCTGCCAGCGCTGTATGTGACTCCTCACGGCACGTGGTCTCAAATCCAATTTCACTAACTTTTTCAATGAATTTTATTAAGGTCCAATTACGTTCTATAGGAACAGATATTCTATTAGGTGTTGGGCCTTAAAAATCTACGTCACAATCAACACAAATTCCTAAATCTAGGGGCTCGAAGAAAACCGCGTAAACACCGGAAAAGGCAGCTAGCTATGAAAACCACGATAAAAGCCGCGAAAATCCAAATGGGTCCCCCGAGCACACCGGTGCTCAGCGAAACAGACCCGCTAATGTTACAAATGTCCACAAATGTCCAAGTCCAAGTCCTAAATTATTACAACAAGAATAATGTTCTCTCTCTCTCTCTAAAATAAAATTTCTTCTCCTCTCTCTCTCTTCCTGGTCTTCTTCCCGTGCGGGTCCTCAAAAAGTGTACTCCAAATTCCAAGCAGTACCTCGCACAAAAAATGAGAAAGAGAAAGTGTCAGATAACAGTTATAATGTAGAGAGAAAATATGGAAAAATGACTACAAAGCCGTGCTCCCCGGCAACGGCGCCATTCTGTTCACCGCCCAAATGACTAAGGTAAAGGTGTAAAATAAATGCTAGGTCGTTGCGACCTCAATCACTCGGGCTGAGTAAATCAAGAAAATAAACCACTCACAAAGAGATCAATCAATCAAAACACAAGATAGAGCGGTCTGCTATAAGATTAACCTGGTATAGCTCCCAGGGTCGAACACAAGGAGCACAGATTGGCTTAAGAAGCCTACGATGTAGTCAATTTGAACTAAAACACAGAGAACATATTTTTGTGATTTTTTAATGATTTTTGAAATTTTTTATGTTTTCAAAATGTAAAGGAAAACAAGAAAAGTCAAAACTAGGGACACTTCAACAATTTATACAACACACAAAAAATGAAGCAAAAATTCCAGAAAATTGGTTTTTAGGTTTTTATGTTTTTTACTGTTTTTGGTGAATTTTTGGAATTTTTCTAATGAATAAAATAATTATTAAAAATCAAACAATGCAAAGAATGTAGGGTACTGTCCAGCAAGGCTTAAGATCCAAAAATAAAATAATTTTGGATCTCAAACAGCCCTGAAGGTAATTTTCCTAAAAACTATGAAGAATAAGGAAAATTTAGGCACCCTAATTATTATTTTTGGATTTTTAATTTATTTATTACAATTTTTATGGGTTTTAGGGGTTTTTCAATTTTTGGGGTTTTTAAGTGATGAAAAGTAGCCAAAATTGGCTAGAAAATCAAGCAAACAGTAAACAACAATGTCTAATTTTTTTGGAATTTTTGGTGAAGTTTTTATATTTTTTTGGTATTTTTAAAGTCAAACAGTAGCAAAAATAGGGGTTTTTGAATTTTTAAAAATTATAAATGAAATCAGAAATGTCCCCAAAAATCATAGAAATTCCTACACCATGGCAGGAGGCATGTGTCAAAATTTCATTGGATTTGAGTTCGTTTGATATTTTATTCAAAAATAAAGGTGGGGCACTGTGCACAGGGACTTATGTGCAAATACCCAAAAGTTCTGGGGGCCTGGTGCAAAATACCCAAGAAATCACGTGCCAAGCACGTGTCTGGGGCACACAGGGACCAAATGGTAATAAAAATAAGTTCCGAGGGCTTATTGGTAACAAGTACCAAAAGTCCAGGGACTTATATGCAATTTACCCAAATAATTCGCACATGTGCAAAAACAATGCTCACAGGGGCATAAATGCAAATAAACAAAACATTTCATTCAATTAATAACATCCAGAACTACAAGGGGTCGCATGCAAATAACCCAGAATAACACGTGATGACGCACGTGGTTCACTACTGGCAGGGGTATAAGTGCAATTAAAATAAAGTCCGAGGTCCTTGATGCAAATTACCCAGAAAATAAACAACTAGAATTGAAAATTACAGGACTAAACTGAAATAAGACAAACAGAGGGGGTCCTATGAAATTTACCCCTTTATTAATAGCGACGGTCGGATGGGCGCCACGTGTATGATCTGACGGCTGGATGCGCGGCGCTACTCTTCTCTTCTCCTCTTCGACTCGATCGACGGTCCGAGGGAGGCCACGTGGAAGATCGAGCGGTGCGGGGCTCGGGTGCCTCTCTCCTCGGATGCAACGGTCCAGATGTCTCCTCAGATAGATCAACGGCTGCTGCTCCTTCAAGGATGGACGGTCACGATCAGATCTGGAGCAGAGGGTGCATCGGACGGCTCTGGAAGGTGGAGGAAGAACTCGACGCCGGCGAACTTCGCCGACGTCCTGCGTGAACTCCGGTCCTCCTCAGCTGCGCCTGAAGGTCGGAGAAGCTCCGGCGTGAGGTTGCGCAGCTGCTGGTGGTGGCCAAGGACCCAACCGAGCCCTGGAGGGGCTCCGGCGAGGCCTATCGGCTCGAAGCTCCTGGCTTGAATGAACTGGAGGCTCAGACACCTCCCTTGGACCTGCAAAGTAGACAAGGAGCTTCGCGGGTCGAGGGCAAAGTGCCTCGACCCAAGAAGACGGGGTGAAGATGAACGGTGCGGTGGGGCGAAAGAGCTCCGGCGAGGCGACGGCGGTGGAGCTCGGCTCCCAGATCCTGTGCGATCTGGGTTGAGTGAAATGGCGTAGAAGGTGCGTGAGGAGGTTGCGAAGGTGCTGATCGGGTCGGATTGGAAGATGGGTGATCGGAGTGACCGGAATCGAAGAAATGCGGCGATGGTCGGAATTGGGGGAAATCCTAAATTAGACGAAACTAAAAGGAACTAAGGTTACCTGATGGATGCTGGAGACTGTGCTGGAGATGGGCTATCTCCGGGTCGTAGCTTCGAAGGGCGTCAAGGCCTGAAGCTCGATGCTCAACGCCGACGGCGGAGCAAGGACGGCGAGGTTACGCCGGATCGATGGAATCGCCCTCTCGCCTCACTGCAACACGGGCAAAAGCTTGCTGTCACTCTCGCCTTGCCGATGGAGGTCACAGGAAGAAGGAGATGGGCCAAAGATGCGGCGCGAGGGCGGCGGAGGGGAAGGATATATAGCGTGACCGGGCGACTAGGGTTGAGGCTCGACGGCTAAGGAAAGCGTCGATTTGATGGCTGAAGATCCGGCGAGGGAGAGGGATGTGCGGCGAAGAATATGGGCGCGGGGGTTGAGTTGAAGACAGGCTGGACGCGCGTGGATAAATCGGGGAAGAAGGGCGCGGCGCGCGTTGGCCAGAAAAGGAAGGGAGGCGCGGGGGAGTTGACTGGGGTCAACATTCCCCCGTGGCCCAGTCAGGAGCGGCCACGTGTGCCCGAACTTTGACCATTTATTTTAGGGCAAAAATAGGTCGAATTAAAGAAAACTTAAAACATGAAATATTTTTCTTTTATTTTTTTCTATTTTTTGGTGATTTTTAATTAATTTTTGGAAATAAAAATAGGTTAGCTCTATATATAGGTATATGTACACTACATGGATTTTTATTTTTGATTTTTTTATTTGTTATTTTTATGTGTTTTTATGCTCATTTTGTATTTTATTTATTTACAACATGAAATATAGAATAAAAGAATATTTTTATTTTATTTTTATTACTTATATACAAGGGTGAAATAAATAAATATATACATTTATATACATGGTATTAATACAATGTATTTTTGGTATTTTCAATTTTGTAATTTTTATTTGATTTTTGTTTTGTTTCTTTTTATTTATTTTATTTACAAAAGGTAATATAGAATATTTACAAAAAGTTTAGAAAATAAATGAATTTATTTATAGGGTTAAATAAATGCAAGAGTGTGATTTATACACATGGTGAAAGGGTCTTTTTGACTTTTTGATTTTTTTATCTTTTTATTTTGTTTTTAATAGAATATACATACAATATGTACAAGCTTCTTTTTGGGTGAGGAAAATATATAGTTTAATTTATTTACAAATATAAACAAGTGAGCTCCTATCTCCCTCTACTTTGGCTTTTATGCGGTCAGGCCCATGCTGAGCCCTCCCTTGGGTTAGGTTGCTCAATATTTATTCTAAATATTTCCCTCTTTTTCTTTTTGCTCTTTATTCTTTTATTTTGTGCACAAAAACATGCTAATTATAGGTTTTTACACAATGCATGCTTTTGGTATTTATTTGTATTTACACATATCTACATGTATTTGCAAAGGTTTTTGTAGCTAAAATAGAAGAATAAAGAGTGATGAATGGGTATTCATCAGTACTGTTTAAATTGTTTAAACACGAAATATTAAATTGAATTTTGTTCTCCATTAAACAAGGAAATCATAGGATTTGAGTTTACTAAATTTGGATTTAATTTGCTCAAGATATGGTCTTTTGAATAAGCATGTATTCACTGTTGCGGGAACATCGAAATTGAAAGTGATTAATTTGTTAATTACAGTTTTGACATACCTCGAAATCGTGAATTATCACTTGGGTTCTGTTGTAAATCAAGTTGACAATCTTAGGGCACTAATTTTGTGAATTTTGGATTTAAATTGATCAAGATACGCTAATTTTAGTGATTGGGGTCACTGCTGGAAATTGACAACTTTGATCATGAACCTTGTGATAGTCATTCAAACAAGTTGATGAAAATTAATTGTTAATTTTCTGAAATTGGTTATTGATAAATATTTGTGAAATGTTTAAAGATGATAATCAATTCCTTGAATGACATCCCACTAACTATAATGATAAGATAGTTGATCTTGATCATTGGTTAATTTGAAAACATCAACAAACATGGTTTGCATACAAAACCTAGGTCATCCTACAATAGTTGTAGGACAACGTTTTCATGCAAAACCCTCTTGCTTGAATAGGATTGAGGATTTGTTTAGCAAATCTCCTTAAATATAATCAAAATTGTTTTGATGTATATTCTATGGTATAATTTCGGTTGAAAGACCGATGAGCATCACAAAGTAAATGATGATCTATTGGCACTATCCTTTCCTGAGGTGGATATGGTGTCTAGTCGGAGATCGCTGGGTAGCGGGTTGCAACATATGTGGTCCGTCCCACTCTCGCTGGTACTGGCCATGATAACGGGTAGGGACTGGATAATGCCGGAGAAATCAAAGTGTATTTTTCTAATTATTAAAATTCGAAATAATACGTACTTTGAGATTATACCTACTATTCAAGTAAAAATTCAAAGTTTGTTGATTGATAATAGGATTGATAGTTAATTTAATGTGATTAAATTGATTATATCACATTAAAACACTCTATTATGAATAGATGTGTATTTCTCTTGGAAGAATTAATTATGTAAATATGATTCACGATAATTAATTATTACAATTTGAATAAGAGGTTGAGGATCATATAAGTGACATCCATGGTCTCCCATCAAGGCAAAGAATTTCGTCGCCGAAAGTTGTATATAGGAGACGCCTGTCCGAAGTGACATATCCTATATACAATTATTTGGATCGGTTTCTTTGCTTCTCAAAAGAGTAAGGCCGTATACGTAGTGACCCCAATATCGGGTCCTCATATTATTGGGGCGATATTGGATTGCGTATAGCGAGTATTAAGCCTGTTGACGGTTGGTTCAATTAGCAACGGGTCAACATCACCTTAGGGTGGTGGGCCCGGGTGTTAAAGACCGAATTGGGAAATGCAAGTTGGACTTGCAAGGCGGAATGTGTTCCCGCTTCTTTTTATCGAAGTCATAGGTTCTCATATTATTGGGATGTGACGAAGATAGGAAAGGAGATCCCAGATCTTACTAGAGATATAATGGTAAGAATATCTCTTACATTGAAAGTGATTAAGGGAATGAACTTTCATTGTTGACAAGGCAAGACAACTTTGATATAAAAATTCCTAAATCAAAGTAAAATATGTGTATATATAATATATATATACACACCCTTATGCAAAATTTCTTATTTCAGATAATCCTTCATTAAGCCCACTCAATGTTATACTCAATAACAACCAGTAAAATATCATGTATTGGATTCATGATCCAGATATTGTACTTGCAATTGGGCACATAATATATGTGGTTGCAATGTGCAAGTTTCCTCAAACATAATGAGGAATGGCAATTAAATAAGACAATAAGACATCACCTTAGGGTTTGAATGTCTCTATAGTCTTAATCTTTCATCGAGTGTACTTTGGAAGTGATATGTCGATGGTGATCATAATTGTCAAATAATCCTTATAAAATCAAAGAAGATGTTTTGGCATACATATGTGCTCTAGACATTTAATCATGAATGACATGGTTCTCTGCATTATGCAGAATGGTAGCTCGAAAGAGATGATGTATTCAAAAATGTTTGAATACCTACCTGAACCAATGTTTTATAGTCTAGATGGATGTAGACATGATGAGTATCATCATTCTAATATCTATACTCTAGTCATTCATGGAGCTTCATAATATTCATATTGTATGAATTTAATGAAGCATGTATAAATGTTGAAATACTCTTACATTGAATTCTTTTGAATTTAACGTAAGAGATCCTTAGTCTTAAGAAATGGTTGCTTATAGATAAGGGAGTGCAGTGGAAGCATGAGTTAGACCCAAGTAAGAACTATTGTCAAAGAGTTGACTGTACTTATGTGACTTCCATATGACATCCTAAGAGTTGGATGAATGCCAATAATTCAATAAGTTGGTGTATTGATAGTATGACTATCAAGTCTCTCTTGAATCCTTAGAGAAGGACTCGGATAGAGCACCCAAATAATCTACATTAATCATTGATATTGACTTGTTTATTTGATAAGATAAAGTCTAATAATTGTATCTCATTCTTCTAATGACACCTGCAATTGTTGCATATGTTATAGAAGATTAATAAATTTGATCTTCAGGTTTAATGGTCAACTACATGGTTTTTGATGCAATTGTTGCAACAATCTCTATTGGATAGATGGACTTCATATTTTCAGTTGGAGAGCCCTTTGTCTTAGAGAATGTCTCTATGACCTAGATATAAGAATACACGCATAGTTTATTTCTAAATGTTAGAAATAAACATGAATTCTGGAATAAACCTATCATAAAGAGTTATGATGGATATATTTTAGATAGTAATCTGACATCTAGTGGACTCTACTAAATTAGAAATTTAATGAATGGTTCATTAAGATTTCTAATACTGAAAATTAAACCTTTAAAATCAATAGGAGGATAAAGATCATTTGACAATGATCTGGCATCATGTCTTGGACATATGTCTGTTGATGAGATCAATGGACAAGAAAGAGATGAAACTTTAGAATGTCTAAAATTTTCAAAACTTGCATACTTATGAATATTGTATTCAAAGAAAAATGTCCAATACACCCTTCTTTGGGAAAGGTGTTAGATGTCGAGGTATTCATGATCTCATACATATTGATGTATATGAATCATCTATATCATAGTGAACATTATGGATATATGATATCTATTGACGATCATGTATGATATAAAATTTCTTCTCTTCACCTGAGAAACCTTTGAAATGTTCAAAGATTTCACAATTTTGGTTTAGAACCAAAGTTTGAAGGAAGATTAAATGAATTTGATCTAACCAAGGTAGCAAGTACTTATTAGATGAATTCAAAGAATACCTTATGAAGATATGAATATCATTTCTATCTCAATCCTCCTAACACACCTAAACTCAATGGAGTTGTAGGAAGATACAATTGGATCATGTGTGACATGATTTGATCAGTGATGAATTTTAGCATAATTATCCCTTGGTTTCCCGGTATATATGTGTAGTAGAGACTACAATATATATCCTTAATAAGATTCCATGCAAGTAAGCTGGAATTAAGCACTAGAGAGTGTTACTTCATTAGGAAAATAAAGGATGGTATTGGATACCTACTTTATGACCCTGAGATTCTTAAAAGATCTCATCTCTAAGAATGTGATTCTTAGAGGATGACTCTCTTGAGAATCAAGATGAAAATGAAGTGTAGGAACTCATTTAATCTTTAGAAGATAATGAGGCTCCTGAAATCGAGAACTAAAAGGACAATTAAAGATGAAACACTAATACCTCTTCAAATGAGTTTGAGGATGTATTCCATGTGTTAGTTAAGTCTGACAATGATCGGATTTCATGTGATGAAACTCCTGAGGATCATGACATGGAAAGATGGATATTAGCAATAAAGTATAAAGTAGACTTCATATACAAATGTTGTATATAGACCCTCGAGGATCCACCTATAAGGGTAAGACCCGTTAAGGTGTAAATGGATCTTCAAGAGAAAGAGGGAACCTGATGAGAAGGTAGAGACCTTCAAAGCACGGATCATAGCCATGAGCTACACACCAGAAGAGAAGACATTGCTTGCAATGAGGCTTGCTCTTCGGTGACCATGCTTAAAATCATCAGAATATTGCTAGCCTTAGCTACACAACTTGACTATTGCATCTTCAAGATGTAAGTCAAGATTGCATTCCTCTAAAAATATCTCTCTGAGGATGTTCACATGAAGTAGCCCCAGGCTTCATGGTTGAGGAATGCAAGATGTACTAGCTAAAGAACTCCATTTTTGGACTCAAATAAGCTTCTTGTAGTTGGAATATAAGATTTGATGAAATTATAAATGCTATGATTTCAAATAGAATCTTGATGAACCATGTGAAGCTTAGTGGGAGTGCCATTGTGTTCATCATGCTAAATGCAGATAATATCCTAATCATTTGGAATGATATAAGGATGATATAAGTGTTTTATGATCTGGCTATTCCATACCTTGAGATATGATCTCAAAAAGATGCCTCCTGGATATTAGTTCTGAAGGTGTTCAAAAGCAAAAAAAAGAGGGTATTGGGACTGTCACATTTGTAGTATACCTTGGACATGTTCCATTTTTTTGGAAAATCCAAGAAAGGCTTCCTTCCCTTAAGATTTGGTACTGACCTATCTAAAGGGATAGCACCTCAAAGAGTTGAGGAAGTGTATGCTAGAACTGCTTGCACTTGTGCATCAGTTACGGGAAGCTAAGTGTATGCTAGATGTGTACAAAAGCCAGATATCTGCCATGCAGTGGGAGTAGTAAACTGTTACTAATCCTACTATGGAGAAAGAACACTTGATTGCAGTAATAACAATATCTTCAAAGATGACAAGGCTTTAGAGATAGTGATCTCTAAGTCTTATCTTCAAGAGCTTAAGACTTTATAGATAGAGATCTAAAAGGTCTTAACTGTAGATACCTTATGAGATAGTGATCTCCAGGAATAAGGGTATTCTGATAAGGATTATGGAAATACTGGTTATAATAATTATTGAGCAATAGTGTCAAGGACACTATAACTGCTTTGACTAGATTGAGTATTGGTTGCATTGGATGCAACATTCGCATTGGATGCGAGCACTGTTACTGGGGATATGCAAGTGCCGTAAAAGGACTTGGCATAGTCTCGCAGGAACAGAGTGACTGATCAGCTTACCTAGCTATTTTCTAAATAGCCTATGATTGTCACATGAGTGTGGGTTTAAATGATTAGCCCATTAATGGATCTTTGGGCTAGTGGGAGATTGTTGGACATGTGAGCCCATGACGAGCCATTATGCAATAAATGTTATTGCGTATATCATTCCCTGATCTGAAATGAAGAATAAATAATTTATATAATAGGTCCTTCTGTACAATTAAGGTTATGTACCATGGCCATCTTAATGATCATACAGCTGTTGATTTAATAATTGAATCATAGAGGCTGGTGCTTGGATGAATATCTCAAGGGTTAGATTGAGGACTCATCAAGCACCGTCAAATGATTGTTAAGAGATGATCTACAGCCTGAGTAGGAGATGGCAATCCTTTCTCATATAGGTTGATATCTGACCGACCTCTTGATGCAGGTCCTCTGCATGGGAATAGTGATTCGGAGGTGCCAGATTAGTTAGGTCAATGGGTTGACTTAAAGAGATCGAGATAACCTAAGTCCTATGTTGAATGCTGTCACAGCATAGGCACGCATCCTCTGACCGGAGACAGATGTATTACTATATGTCTGAGTATGTACATTTGGCAGACTGATAGGTTGATGACCTAATCAAGATCTATACACCGGCGCGCTGGTGTGCATATAAGGGCATATGAGTAATACGATCTCTCAAAGGGATCATACAGGTTCATTACTGAACCGGAAGACATGAGCTCACTCATGAGATATTGGGAAGAATCAAATTCCGTGCACGATCGTCTCGCTTTGGAAGCTTGACTGAATTTGTAGGTTTGATATATACTTTTGGAAAGTATATGATCAAGACCTAGGTATGATATATGCTTTTGGAAAGTATATGATCGATACCAAATCCCAATGATCAAATGAGAACTTACTGGTAAAACCCTGAAAGTAGACAGTATAAAGTTGATCTAATACTTTGGGTTTATTCTGGGTCTTCCAGTATGCAGAATGTACAGGTGTTGGGAATACCTGAGGGTGATGTGATCATAAACGATTGTATAACCATGACTCTTCCATTCCTAGGGAGTGATGAAACGGGTCTGGATTTTAGTGACTCCTCTCAGTAGAGAAGTAATCTGATCTTGGTCCAAATGTTGGACATTGATCTGAATGTGATTCAGATGCAATGAGAAGATTAGATTTGCGGTCTTGATTTAATCAAGCATCTATGAGAGGCTCGAGATCTGGATTTGAGATGTGATCTCAATATCCAAGTCACTATACGTGGAACAATAAAATCGCCCTGTCCTTATCTCCAAGTATCTGCGGAGAAAGCACATTATTCTTGAAGGAGTTCAAGAATAATTCATTTGATGAATTCTGTATCCAAGCACGAGAAAATGGATAATTAAATATGATTTAATTATCATGAATAATATGAATTTGATTCATATTATAAGAAGCGATATCTAAGATAATTGAATGTGATTTAATTATCAAAGATATGAATAACATGAATGTGATTCATGTTATTTGGGTAAATGAGAAAAGATATCCAAGATGATTAAATGTGATTTAATTATCATGGATATGAATAATGTGGATAGCACTATCCATTTTAATCATATATATTATAAATATGATTTATTAGAGAGAGAGAGATACTATGTAAATAGCATTTGTTAATTATTGATGTGAATTGGATTCACATTAAGTAATTAATTGAAAATGCAATTTACAAATTAGTTTGGGATGTGAATATGATTCACATAATTTTCAATGGCATGATTGAAATATTCGCAAATTAATTTGGAATTAATTTGGTGGATATTTTTGTGCTAATTATTATTACGAATTATTAAGAGAAAATATGATATAATAAAAAGGAGATAAAAGCCACCAATTTAGAGGTGGCGTCACCCATGAAAAAGTCATGGGTGATGCCCCTTTTTTAGGAGGCAATATTCTCTCCATTTTATTATATTGATTAATCTCTTAACTAATTTATTTATGTTAAATTAAAATATGTTGATAATGTTGCAACATATATTTAATTTAATTATAATTAAATGTTGTTGGTTTTAATCAACAACAATCCTAGCCATTGATCATTACATAGACCAAGCATGACCGTTGGATCTATATGTCACATGGATTGAGATCCATTGGATCCAAACTAATATAAAAGGAGGGCTAGCCTAGCCTTTCTTGAAACACACATCATGAAGAGTTGTACACGCCTACAACTCTCTCATATTCTCGCCCTCTCTCTTTCTCTCCTCCAAAAGGTGGCCGTCCATCTTGTGTTGAGAAAGGAGAGACTCTCGCCTTCACCTTCGACGACTAGGGATCTCCTTCTTCTTTGGGGCGACTTGCTCTAGAGGAAGACGACGGATTTTGTTTGAAAAAATCAGGGGACTCGACGCTTGGATCTTCATCAAAGATTGCGGGAAGGACGCAACTCATCATCGTGCCCGCAAGTGCGTTCTTCGTGGATCGGACTTGAGTTAGGAGGATCTCTTGTTTGGGATCTCGCGATCACAACCACGCTCCAAGAGGTATTCCTTATACTTTTTGGTTTGATGAAACGATCCGAAAAGTGTTCTCGTGATCATGTGGTTTCATCTTTAGTTTTTAAAATTTTAATTTCCGCCGCATCTAGCGACTAGTGCGACTAGTCGCCCCGATCGTATGAGATACGATCTTCACGCTTCCGTGATGCGCTTGAGGATTCTCAATATCCTTCAATCATCCCATTCTAAGTTTTTGTAACGTCCCACACTCAGGTCCCTTGGTCCTTTATCGAGGAAAAGTAGTCCTGATAATTTGTTGGGCTTAAGCCCGATTGAACTCTCATAAACACCTCAATGGTGGAAATAAGTGAGGTCAAGGAAATATGTGCCACTCATATGGACATTTTTATCTCAAAAAGAGGTTCTAACATAAACATGACTATAGATGAGGCTACGTGAAGTTCAAAATTTAAAGCATCCCAAGCATCATCTAACTCCAAATATCTTGACTTGAAATGGGATACAAGGGTTTCTTCAATGTTGAGTCTAGAAAATATGTGGAGCTTTGGTGGGTCAAGTTTTTGTACTAATATGTTGGATGTAATCAAAGTAACTTCTATTGGATCTTATGTGAGAAATGTGAGCATTTCTCAATCCACCCACTATCTTTTGGATGAGATCGATGGAATTGGGGATGAAGAGGTCAACAAGAATGATGCCATTATTAATCATGAATTTACTTTCTTGTTGCAAATTTGGCAGGAGTTTTGCTATACTAAGTGTAGATGATATTAGGTGGTCTATGGTTTCCAACATTTTATTGTTAGATTTATTAGTTCATTCCTCCATTCCTTTAACCAAAGTTGGGGTGATATGCATTCAGTTGATTCCTTTGGGACCATACAACCGTCTTAGGGGATATTTCTTGTTCTTGGGTGATTTAAAATCTACGAGAGAGATTTGCACTTGTTATTAATGCACATATATGTTCTTTGAACTTTCTCCAAAGACATATTATTGATTGTTTTTCCAATAACTCCATTTTATCACACTTCTAAGTTATCCGTAGATCTCGTGTGGTAGAGACATTAAATGTGCATATTCTACATTGTTTATAGATTTCTCATGTCTTTTATATTAATCAATAGAAAAATAATTGGTTAATTTCGAACCAATTTTTCACTTTGTATCAAGTCAAAATTATCGTCTTAATAAATTGTAATTAACCCCATACAAGCCATCAATAAACTTCATGAATGTTTTGGTCAAAACCCTCAATCTGAATCAATTGCTGAGTTCTTGAGGATCACAAGCTGGGAATGGAATACTATTATCTAAGTTTTATGTCTGTTTAAAATAAAATGCGGAATTTAAAAAATAAAGACAAGCAAACCATATATTCTACCACATGCATAGAAACATTTACGTGAAAATCCTAACGGATGAAAACCATGACTCAAGTCTACCTAAATTAGGATTTCTGATCAGTTGACCTATCAATGATTTCAATATACTAAGTTATTTGTGCCGATAATTCAACCATTTACAAAGCTCTTGGATGAAACACTAATACACTCTACAACCTTAGATATACACACCAAAGTCAACACTAGCAGATCAAACATCATGGCAACGTGGCCTAAATTAGAGTGGTTAATCGATCAAATGTAGTCGTTATGGAGCCATGGATATGAATTAAAAAAGTGATCGATCAAGGCTCTCAATTGGTTGATCAGGAAGTGATCGATCATATACATTTGGTAGGCCGATCAAACCTATAATAATATCAATTACGAAATGATTTATCAGAATTTAAGGTTGGTTGATCAGATTCTGATCGATCAAATGCTTCAAACGTATCAATCGGGTATATGTTCCGAGCTTGTTCTGAGGTAGCTCATATTAGGAAAGATTTTTTGATGCTCTCTATCTTACAACTTGATATAAGCCATGCAAGACGTTTTGACACAAATACAACATCGAAATTACAACAAGAAAGTGTAACTTCTTAACTAAGGTATTTGATCTTTTGATGTCTTCTTGAAAGCTTCATACACACACTCACATTACGAGTGGCTTGCCATTAGTGTGTGTCGTCATTAAAACTAAAGTAATAAGATAAATAACCTCAAGTTCTAGGTAGAGAAACAAAGAGCCAGCACCAATTTGATTTCTTAATTACATGATGATGCCATTTTCTTTGTAGATCCATAAAATTTTCCCATGCAACGTGAATTGGTGAATAGCGTTTTTAGAAAAAAGATGAGATTTGTTGCCTGATGGAATTGATGCTTCCTATGTGAAAATATTTCTTGAGGAATTCTTTCCTAAGGGTGGTCTAGGTAGAGATCGACATCCCATAATAATGGAGCCATTAGTTTGCATTTTCCTTAAGTGAAAAAGGAAATGCTTTCATGTGGATTTGCTCTTCTCTATGTTGGGAATGTTCATGGTGCCATACATAGCAAGGAAGTCTTCTATGTATTGGAAGAGATCTTCACACTCCTCCTTGATATTTAGGAAGTAATAAGTTGATTACTATTGTTATTTAGGAAAATTTGGCAGCTTCAGAAATTTGAGCACATGGAAGAGAGTTTACTATTGCCAAGCAATGTTGATTGCTGATAAGAATCATAACTGAGCGTTGAAAGAATTGATTGAGTCAGGTTTTTGTTCTCACCTATCTTTATGTTATTAGAATGAGTTGCTTAATTATGACTGCCATAGGGTCATCATTCTCATCCATTATTTTAGGTTTAGGGTTGTTCTTGGTTATGAGGAATGAGAAGATCATAGATGAGAAGATTGAAAACGATGAAAAGGATCGTGCTCAAGTGGTTCTCGGGCTAGGTTTCCTAACGATCGTTTACCAAGCATGCATAGTTAAACCCAAAGCAAAAAATCATTTCACCAACTTTACACTAATTTTTGTGCATGGAGTTATCTTTTCTTTATTTTTAATTTTTGATTACATTTCACACAATAGATGGTATAGTGATTGACATGAATTCATACTCATACGCCTTTTTCCAGCAGTATGAGTGAAAGTATGGACTATTGTAAACAATGGCAACCTATTCCTTGAGAATGGTGCCCTAGGCATTGTTCTTTAATCACTCTTCTGCTTAGAAGAACCACAAGTTTTCTCACCGAGAAATAATTAAACATTTTTTAAATCAGTCGTAAAATTAATTCCATGTCGGATTTGTGTTTTGTCCTTGGTTCTGAAAGTGCACATGAATATTTGTCCCAAGTGCAACAATCAAGAATTCACCAATTCCATTTGGACCATAACAATGATCTTTTCGACTAGTTTGATATAGGAGGGCACACCCATTTGTGATGTTTTTTTATTTTATGGGAAGAGGGAGAGGGAAATGACATAGATGAATCCAATCAAGAATTTATATTTATATATTCTCAAAAAAATATTTACAAATGAATATGAGATAACCTAAAATGCTTAAGTTTATAATGATCTTAAAGTAAATGCATTGGTGCAAATATAAGTCTTGAGTCGATCCCTTGTCCATTTCTTTGATGAGGAAGATAGAGACTGAGACAAAGAGAATGTTCAATTACAATGCTTGTATATATTTAACATTAAAAGAAACAACATAAAGCAAATAATTTTCTTTCAATTTTTGTATTTGTAATAAGAAAGAGAAAATAATCACATGGCCTAAATTACGTGAAAATGACAAAAAATAATAATACATAGTGCTATGAGTCCTCGTCAACATCATCAACATGAAAACACGAAAATCATGTGTCTAGAAATGTGTCGTTGTTGGGTAAGGGTAACATACTTAATTCAACAAAATTCCGGATAAAAATTATGATAAATAAGCCTAGAGGAATATCTATGAAGTATAATAGCAATTTTGAGTCAAACCCCGGGACTCAAGGAATTTACACAAAATTTTATTGATTTTCTTGGGTAGAATTGACTCAATATGACTTAAATTTCATTTTTAATATTAAAAATCAAGCTTGTAGAAGGCAATAGTTGATATTCAGTTGGTCATTTCACTGACTACATATTAATCAATAATTAGGCGACTAATTGGGATTGGTTGGGTCTTTATTCGATTTTGTATTATTTAATTTTTTCAATATATAAGTCAATTTTTATGCATTCTTGTATATTTGCATATATTTGCACATTTTCAACAATATCATAATGAAATAAAAGAAGCCATGAAATAAAAGAATAAATTAAAGAAGCAAGTTAAGAACCAATTTTTTGATATAAAACATGAACTAATGTTTTAGACCAAATGCAACATGTTAAATCACAAACACTCTTAAAGTAATAAATTCTGTTATCAACATCATCCTTATTAATATCGTCATTATCCAAATCAAAAATATTATCATCTACTTCATTCATTCCTTCAGAATCAAATTCCTCCTCTTTATCATTTATCAATGTAACGGTTGAGCATTAAGTTGAAGCTTCATTCCCACGTTTACCTATTTGTCTTCTTCTTGTATCTAAAATTTCCTCGGCACCACTTGCATTTTGATATTGAACCCATGTTATTGAACCTAGGAAAACCTCCTCATCTTGAGCTTGTACATTGACATCACCAATCAATTCATCTAAGTGTGCATGGTGAAAAGAAAGAGGGTCTCTTGATTACTCAAGTCAACATTCCTTAAGATTGGAATTCATATGCATATAAACAAGATCATTCATTATATTTGTCTCCAACCTCCCTTCTTCTTTGTGTGGATCTGAAAGCAACATTGCAAGGAAGATTACAAACTATTTTTCAATTACTTATAGTAATTAGGTCAATAGAGTCGATACTGTATCAAACATACTCGATAATGCTCACACCCAAAGAATGAAGAAGTCGAGCTTTAGATCTTAATGGCCTTGGATTTTAAATGTGGTCTCTTATCTCCATGAATTTTAGACCACCAATTAGTTGTTAAAATAAAGAATTTATTTAATCAATAAACTTAAAGATGAATGACATGAACTGAAAACAAGAACGATTTACCTAATAAGAAAGTTTCATCATTTCTCGATCGTTGTCTCATAGCTAATAACTTTCCAAACATTACTTGAGCATGTCTGTAAGGAAAAAGCTCCCTCATTGTAACGATGTCTTGTATATCTAAATTTGAGTAGAGCTTTCCATGCAATCCATATATCATTTCTTCACCACTACATTGCATCAGACATACCATAACTCCTTATGAAAAGTATGAACTCAAAAAATAGGCTACAAGATGCAAAGGAGTATCACGCCTTCCTTTGATATTAGATATAACATCATCCACAAATATTTTATAAGATAAAACCACTCCATTAAGAGATGCCATTATCTCTTATTTGGCCTCTTCAAACCCTTCAAAGAGAATACCCATAGATGGCTTTCGATCTACATCAACCACATACAGTAAGCAGGCAACAGGTATAAAAATTCGGATTGCAAATCTATTATGGTTCTAGAAATAATGGTTCGAGAATGTGGATATCTCTCCCTCTATCTTTTTGGAAAATTACTCCACTCATCTAAAGACAATATCAACTTGAGCTTGTCTTTTTTCTCTAAAATACTTTCTATTTTGAGAAAAGTTTTTGTGAATCTTGTTTGCCCAGGTTTGACAACGTCTCTCTTATTAGTGAAATTCCACATCAAGCTTAGAGTCTGTATGAACATAAATGATAACCGTGACTGCAGCGCTCTTCACCTTCAATTTTTTGCTTTCTCTTCCAAAGCTAGATCAATCTCAATGAGCAGCATACGAAGTCCACCATATTTACAGATATTTTCTGAGAAACAATCTTCTTGTCCGACATTGTCCAAAGCATTATCTACCACAATTTGAACCGAACTTCATTTATGCATTCATCAATTAATTGAAAGATATGTTCTACTTTATATATCCCATTAGATGCATCTACACCCTTCAAAAAATGAAGTTCCGAGTGAGCAATTAACATAGAAGTTCATGATGCTTCATTTCTCACCTATTCGCACACGCATCGGTCACTATAGAACATCCCTTCATCTTCCACATGTCGCAATGACGTTGTAAGTCATCATATATTATTTTCACTATCTTTTTAAAATATGGTTCACTTATCTTGTATCTGTGGGAGGTTTGAGATCGGGACTATACTGCCCAAATACCTCGAAAGGGATTGTTGTGCTATATACCCAATCGCATATATAAGAGATAACCTTTCTCGATGATCCTTTAAATGATAATCGAAAGGTGCACCTTTTGTGATCATCTAATGTGATGCTCCTTAGACTGATCCATAAATTTAGATAATTGAGATATTTTCACTGATCCAACATCTCCAATATCAATATAAGCTTACATCTTCTCAATTGATGATGTTTTTCTGAATCTTCTTGAGGAGTCGTTATTTATATATGATAATATTTTCTTCTTCATCTCTTCATCAACATTTGGGCATCTAGAGACGCTGCCCCTTTGATTTACAAGACTTTGTTTGTATATATAAATTCATGTGTGTAACTGTATTTAGATCGGAAAAGTTTGAAAAATAGCCAACTTGCCATGCAAGATCATTTGATCATAGTGATACATAAAATGATGCATCACTATTGGAGGTGACTTTCGTAGAGGGTGTAGCCATCTAAACTACAAAATTTATTTTTCACATATTCTCCTAAAAAATAATCATGTATAAAACTCAATCATTCACCATAGACCTTCTAAAAAAATCATTTATCATAATCATTATAAAAACAAAATACTCGTTGTAAACCATTCAGGTGCAGTATCCATGTTCAAATTTTGTAGTGTACATATAGTTGTAGTGTCTATATTCAAATCATTCAGTTGTAGTATCCGTAGTCAAAACATTCAAGAACTAAATATACATATTTAAAAAATAAACACTAAGTGACAGTGTATGTAAAGCAGTCAACTATATCCATGAATATAGTCTAATCATTCAGTTGCAACTTCCATGCATCTTCATAACTAAACATTTAATTGCGGTATACATAAATAGAGGCTAAACCTTCACCATATAACTTTGTAATAATTAATAATAAAAACTAAATTTGCACTATAAGTATTCATTATATATTTTAAAAATAACATTCAAGGAGACAATAATAAACAAATATATCAAATAAATAAACAAGAAAAAAATCAAAGCTTGTTAAAAAAAGTAAAAAAAAACATTTGTGTCATGAGATGGAGAGAGAGGGAGGCAAGTTGGAACCTGGAGCTTATGGTAGTGGAGACGAGAACGAGGTGGAGGGGGAGGTGAGCTGGAGCCTAGTGCTAGTGGAGACGGTGACAAGAGTGGAGTGAAGGGGAGGAGGTGAGCTAGAGCCTAGCATTAGCGGAGATGGTGACAGGAGCAGGGTAGAGGGGAGCATGCGAGTTGGAGCTTATGGCGGAGATGACAAGAGGGAGTTGGAGGTACGAACGAGTTGGAGGAGAGGTGGTGACATTGATGATGCAAAAGGAGGGATAGTCTACCATAAGCCCTTAAACTATTTAATTGGTTTGTTGAGTTACAAGGACATGTGTAAAGGTGGATACTCGTATGACTCCAATCAGCCGATGAGTCTATTGATTAGGTCGACTAGTCATTTGAATGCTAAAGGTCTGTGAGGCCTAGACGAGCTGCCTACCCCATCGAATTGATTATATGGTTGACTTATCAGCCTAGTTGGTCTTTTTTTGCAAGCTTGTTAAAAACGTTGAAACATAATGAATCTTATTCCAAAATGTTCTAAATATTTTTATATATTTTAAAAGTCGTTGAAATTTTTAGGAATTTTAGCAGTTTCGATGATTTTCAAAATTTCCAAGAGCTATTTGTAATTTATATAAGAAGTCAGAGACTGATTTTTGATAAAACAAAGTCTTAAGGGGCCTAACTATAGCCAATAAAAACTACATGATGGAAATGTAAATTACATGAATAAATGTAATCTAAATAGGAAAAACTACATAACTTAAAAACTAAGATTCTAAAACAAAATCCAAGTCCTATAATATGTAGATTTTGTGAACGTAACAATTTAAAATTGAAATTTTTCTAGTGAATAAAATATTTAAAATAGAATAATTATTAGTAAAATAAAAATAGTTTGCTAAATTACTATTACCTTCCAAATCTTATAAAAAGGTAAATTAAAAAAGGCCCCAACTATGCCTAATTCCCAACAAGCCCAAATTTTGAGAAAAGCCTCGATTTCAAAATGATACAAAGAAGGGTACAATCTTATCTTTTAGTCTCAAATACAAGTTTATCTTAACTTTTGTGTCCCTTTTATGTTGATATTATACCATAAAGATGAAATTTTAGTATCATATTTATTACATTTAAAAAACGAGGACTCTAATTGCAGTCAGGATATAGTTAGGCCAAAGACAGTGGTGCATATTTTTCAACTACAATGAAGGTGGGATGATCTCTCTTAGCGGTAGTGGAGCATGAGGACTAGAGGGAAAGGTGTCAGTAGCAATAATGCTCGAGTAAGGATGGTGATTGTGGCTTCGGATGATTGGAGAGTGACGAGCATGTTGCAGTTGGAGGCGGTCGACCATGGCGTTCAATTGAAACAGGATCATCCCGAGGATTTAAATGTGGATAAATCATTAAGAGGAAGGGGAGGGGGGTTGGAGTGGATGTTCTTCCTTGATTTACGATAAAACATCTAAGATAAGCAGGCTCGCATAACAGAAAAGAAATTAAACAAAATAATTTGTAATTACTCAATAAACCATAAGTATCTTAGTTAATCATTTTCTGTTTTTGTTTAACTATTATATTATTAATTAATATATTAATTATTAATAAGATATATAAATGGCATATATTAGTATGTCAACTGATATTAAATATCAATTTATCTTAGTATATATCATTATAAATTCTAATTCTAGAATATATTATTAATATTAATAAATATTTAATATTTATTTGTTCATATCATGCTCTATTTTATATTAATATTGATTTTTATTGAAATTTAAAAAACAATTTTATTTGCAGTATATATTAATATATTCTAATTTTTTTATATACCAATATTAAAACCAATATGAGAAACTTATTTTTTGGTTTTCTATTTTTCTTCTATTTTTATTTACCTTAGAAGAAAAGATAAAATAAGAATAAAGATGTAATGGAAATCGCATAATAATGTGGCATTCCTCTCATTTTATTCTGGAAGATGGGGGTACTGTGTTGGACTCTTTTGTGATGGGGAAAAAGATTTGCTGGTGGTCACAAATGAATAAAAGTAGGAAATAAATTAGGGATTTTTTACCATACTTACCTCTGAGTTTCTGTAAATACAATTATGACCCTATACTTTTTGCGATATCACTTGTCTCCCTACCTTCTTGGGCCATTAACAGTCATGCTGCTCTATTTAGTCGTCGCTCATTCCCCTCCCATATCGACGCTAACATATGAGAACAATCATAATAGGAAAAAAGAGAGGGGTACAAGTGCTTTTCGTATTCTTCTCCCCGCTCCCTCATCTTCTTCCTTCCTATCCTACCTCCTTCGATATGCCGTCTACCTCCATCTAACCATAATTTTTCTCTGCTTATTCGTATAGTAGACCATGGAAATCTAATGCGTCCATCCTGCCTAGCCAACTAGCCATTGCCCCTCCACTCTGAGAACCCAACACCCCAAGCCCCCACCCCTCCTGCAACTCCTCCGCCTCGAGATCGATCCCCCTCACCATTTCCTCATGTTCCTTGCAACCCCCTCCATGTCATCTCGAGCTCTCCGTAGCCCCCTCCTCCCCCCACCTCCTCAACTTAATCCCCCTTTGCTAACCAGCCCTTCTCCTCCTTGATCACCTCGTCCTCAAGTCCTTGTTACCATCCCATCCATACTTTACTGCATCCTATGGATTAGTCCTGAATCTTCTCCGACGCAACTTCCTTGCTCTTCAATGATCGACCTCCTCCACCCTCTTCCTTCCAAACACAATGGTCATCCGACCCCTCCTCCCCCTATACCAAACAACATCCTATGCTCCTAATCCATTTGCCACAAGTTCTCCACCCTTCTCCCTCCCATATCCTTCATCTGTCTAACCTCCCCTGCAGAGAGATCGATGTCATAAGGAACATTAAGGTAGAAGAATAAGATTCAAGGAGGTAGGGAAAAGATCAAGCTCATGGTAATTAGGAAAGAGGAGGGTAGCTTTGAGAGGAGGGGGATTGAGAAGAAGGCATGTGGGAAAAATTTAGGCGCACAAATGTACGAAAATCTTACTTTACTAGACCTTAATTTGTACAAACCATAGCCTTGTTTATCTCATACACAAAAAATTTAATGGAAGGGTACACATGTTAACAGAGAAATAAGATAGATGCACAAGTGATATTTCAAAAGTTATATGGGTATAATTGTATTTGCATAAACTTAAAGAGGACAAGCATATAAAAATTCCAATAAAATTAGGTGATTATGACAAACATATTAAATTTGGAGAACTTATATTAAATATGTGTATATATTCTTTATTTAGCTAATTTCTTGAGATTTATAGAAATTATCATGTATTTATAAAATTTTATTCTTTATTCTGCGAATTGGAGTAATGCTCATGATTTTCAAAGTGGTCCTAACTCCAATTTCTCACAAAGTACTAAGGGCAGAAGGTTGATAGAAGAATTGTTATCTAGGAGAGTACGTGGAAACGCGATGCCATTGATATGACTCTCCGCATAGTGAGCACCCATGTCTCTCTTTTTCCTTGGTTGTTTATGATTCTTGAGACAATAGGTAGTGGCTATTGATAAGATGTGAGTTTTTACATATTGATCTGGTTTCTTCATGCTAGCCCTAGTAGGTGTGCATCCCACATTTAGGTACTTCTGAAATGCAGGATTGTTAGCCACATAATACTCAAATGGCACTTTAAACACGATGTTTTCCTTACAAAATCATGCCATGTCTAGGTCATCCTTCTAAATCTTTTTGATACCCTTTCATGTCGTAAGAGCACAAGGGAAAGGGATAGAGGTAAATGACACAGAGGAAGAATCTGAATCGAAAACATCATTCATTGTATTATGAGAAACATACTTCTTCAAAGACGAATTGCTTTTATACAACTTGGAATTAGAAATAAAGCCATCTACAATAGAATGTGGAATAGATGTCAGTGAATTCTCCACAATTGGAGGTACAAGGTCCTCTGTAGACTCCAAATTGTGTCCAAGTTGTTGTGATCCTCGTGTTCTCCTCCTCCTCTTTGTCTCCTGAGTAGGTAACCTCATATGTTATTGAGAGGTTTGCTGCTAAATGTGATGCCTCTCCACCTCGTCCTCTGAAGATTCTTCAGGTAGAGCTATTGAGATGACCCTCTCTGTGTCCCTTGCTCGGACATGTATGGCCACAATACTTCCGCTCTTGAGTGACAAATGATAAGTATCATCACATGAAAGAATCTCATGCTCAGATCTAAGATTGTATGAGTAGTGTACCTGACCCATGTGTTATTGTGACAGCAACTTGTTCAGGCTATTGGGGTTAGCTTGAACTTGGGCGTAAATGGAGGTATGTGGAGCCATGTGCTCATCTTGCCATCAAGACAGGCAGTTGATATCCACCATCATGTCCTGAATCTCGTTTCGGTAAGAACTAAGCTCATCAAGAATCTCGCATTGAAAATCGGTGGGTATGTAAGAAGAGGTATTCTATTGAGAAGAATGAGATCGTGAGGACTGACCCTGATGTCCCTGATACTGTTGTTGGTACTGGTGGTGATGTTGGTAATTCGGGCCCTGTTGGCCTGAATAGTATTGGCCTTGGTGGTCGAACTATTATTGTTGTTGCTGTTTCCTCTGTTGGGGTTGATAATAACTAGGGTTGTACCACATGAGATGAGGTGTAGAGGGGAATACAATGTTGTAAAAGGTCAGGGGATGCTGGTTAGACTGTCAGTTCACCATACTTTCCGACTGACTGCGGCCCTAGGTGTACCATACACCGTTCACCTCCCACATAGGGGGAGGTCCTATTGTACAGTCTCAACCGGCGGTGCATGCTACTGGAAGGATTGGATATAAGAGTGGTATTCTACGCATGGTCAGTATTGCCCTACATTGGGTGTTCCTATACATGGTGTACACGGAAAACATGAGCAGTCGCGGTAGGTTTCTTAATTTTGGATACCCTCTCCGATAACTCCTCCACCTGCTTCAAGATCTTGGTTAAGCTTTCAAGCTCATCCATCCTCTTATCGATCTGATAGACCACTATTAATTTATCTACAATAATACACATGGTGGGGACCAAGTCCTCTATGAGATCGCCTACAGTCTTTATCCCTTTTGATATGAATGCAACTACAGACTCTGTGCATGCCCCATTATTCATCTGTGTGCGGCTAGTGTCAGCCATCTATTCGAATACCCTCTATATGATATCCGCTCCATGTGATGTATAATTGACTCCACATGCAGCGCTCACTAGACCCTGCATCTTAGTGTTGAAACCAACAAATGGAGATTGGACAAGGATGTTATCATCCAATCCATTACATGGACACTTCTGCAGTATGTCCTGGAATTGATCCCAGATGTCACAGAAAGGTTCATTAGGCAACTGGGAAAAACTCATGATGTGTGTCCTCATCTGATTAGTTCTACTCAAAGAGTAGAACTTCTTTAAGAACATGTCCTTGAACTGGGCATAGGTGATCATTGTCACACCTAAATGCTTAAAACAGTAACAACCTTATCCCCAAAGGCAAATGGAAGGGCAATGAGCCTAATATAATCCTGACTAACCATATGGTGACGTAGATTAGCACAAACGAGTTCAAAGTCCTTAGGGAATGCATATGGTTCTTCTGTGGCATCCCCGTTGAAACATGGTAGCAAATTCAAAAAGGGTGGCTTCAACTTATTCTATTTCTAATCCTGAGGGACTAAAGTAATTTTGCACCCTGTACTATCCCGGGTTGTTTGCTGCATCTATGAGTACATCAACCCCTACATTTAACTATTCTATCTAAGCTCTAAGTAGGGCATGCTACTGCTAAGATGCAGCTAGCCTATCCAGTATCATCTGAAAAGGATCGTCATGGTGTTCTCCCTCATCATCTTTCTTCTTGGGAGGCATCTTGAAAGAAACTTCCTTGTCACCTTCAACAACAAATGGATTTAAATTAGTCGAGTGAAGGACTTCCTTGGACAGTTGAGAAGATAGGAAGGGTTTGATCAGTGGTTGACCTTTCCCAATGTAAGTCTGCCTGGACTCAAGAGGGTCATGAGTCCAGGGAGGTTCATGAATTGAAGGAACATCTGAAGATGAACTCATTGAAGTGTTCAATGATACACTCGTGGAGTCCAAATAAAAATCCCTCCAACTAGTCATCTTATATTTCAAAAGGATCGTATATGAACAAAAATATCAAGGATAATCTATGCACTATGGGTCACGTAAAAGTGCATAGAGAATTCATGCAAATCAAACACAATGAAAACCCTTTGAATTCACCAACTGAAGCATGAAGGCCGTAAAAGTTTGTCTAAGTTATCTTGTCAATTTTAGTTGCCGGTCATACAATCTTTTAGTCCATTACACACATGGTGTCACCTTATGCCCAACAGTGCTCCTGTGTGATCCCAATCAATGAGGTGATTATCCCGGGCTATTGGGTTTCAATATCACACCTCAAAGAAGACGCACAAGCTTACACAATCGAAATGTACACTAAGGTCAAAGGCAAGCCCTTGCAGCTCACAAGCCTATAAGAATCAGACCATGAGACTTAGGGGCAAGTCCAGAGATTTGGGCTCTAACCTTAATGTATGCGTCCTTACCCACTCTGTCAGGAGGTAAGTATCTGTGTCCAATGAGGGCTTCCTGTAAAACAAGTGTTCATTTATTCTATTTTTTTTCAACTTACATCAATTCAGTCCTAATTTTAAAACTTTGGTTATCAATGATATTTATGTGAGCACAAAATACACGCCTATCGTTAAGCCTCATTTCCTTTTAGATTTAGGTTATAAATCAAGAGAGGAATCGGAAAATAGAATGCAAGAGAGAAACTATGATGTATGCTCAGGTAAGAATATACTTACAGTGATTCCCAACATTCTCCATGTATTATGCTAGACCGAATTTAAAATTTTCACATTAATGCATGCAAATTTAAAAAGCCACACCTAAATACGATACTATTAGTGGGGAAGAATCAGATCTGAATTTGAGCTATTATATGTAGTTATGTGTGCCTTTTTAATCTTTCAAGAAAGATGTGATCAATGAATATGTGTGGCCAATATTACTAGGCGCACAAACAAATTTGAATTTGAATGGAATTTGAATCGCTAAGTGCATATCCTAAATTCGCTACTCAAGCCAAGAACCACTCTTGACACAACCACAACAAAGAAGAAAAATAGTGTACGAGTCTTTGATACATGTGTGAGATCTCAAACAAGAGTCGTTGTAAATGAAGTAATTACCTAAATTATTACAATTTAATAATTACCAAAAATGAATGAGAAATAAAAACTCTCTCTCAAAGTAAATTTTCTTCATTGCGCCTCAACAATCTGCTTCAAGAAGAACCGCTTCCAAGTCAGTCGATCCTCACATGAAAGCAAATATTTATATTAGAGAGATAAAATATATAAATACAAAATAAGAAAAAAAATGCTGAAAAAGGAGAAAAGGAAAGAGGGAAAATGCAGGGAAAATATTCACGAGAAATGTTCGGGGGTCAGACTACTCGAGTGAATGGAAAATCAAACTCTAAATTTCTTAAATGAACCTAAGTCATTTGCCTCCCTTTCAATGGTGCCATTTGATGATCCAGAAAATATCCTAATTAATTTATCATTTTTACACTGTAGTCAGGTACTTAGGAATCAATCAAAAATCAACCACACAAATGAATAAAATAAACAATTTAGTAGTGTGCGTCTATGTGTTTATTGAACCTGAGCAATCCCCAGGATCGACTCAAGGAGGCAAAGAACAACTTAAGGATTAATTTTTCAAACATAGTGTGCGGTTTTCAAAATAGTTTTTTTTATTTTTTATGTAATTAATGATGAAAATGCAATTTTTGGCAAAGTTTAAGGACTAAAATGCAAATTTCAATCAAATGATCTCTAAAAATCCTAAAACTTGGACAGAATGTGAAAATATGCAAAATTAGCTATTGCGATTTTTGAAATTTTCATATGCACGATGAATTTATTGAATTAAATATGCAGAATATGTGATTTTGAGTAATTTATTTTTAATATATAACAAACCTAATAATTTCTCATAAATAAATTGTCCTTGATAGTTCTTTATGAGAGGTATCCAAAATAAATTTATTTCCTTAAAATACTAAGTGTATAATTATCTAAAAATCAATTACTTAGATCATAAAATCATTTATTTTGACCTAGATATGCGTGCAAATGAAATGATATTTGGGCGTGTGATATAGAACAATTAAATCTACCTAGTTTGATTTTTTAGCAATTTTCGGAGCATAGAATAATTCCTTTAATATGAATTTAATAGCATGCAGTGGGTAAAATATGATAATTTTTACCAAATTAATTATACTAAATCAACCATTATTCACAAAAATATCATTAACCATCCAGAAGATAGAGAATAAATTGTTCTACAACTTATAATTTTTGGAATGAAAATATGATGATAAATGAAGGTTCAAATGAAGACAAAAGGTGGGGGTTCTCGATGCAATGCAGAAATAAAATAAAATAAAATAAGGTGGGAAAATGGCCTAAGTAAAATTTCCAAGACTTGAGGGTCTTTGTGCAATTTGTCCAGGTACGTGTGTTTGTCGCACTTGACTTCAGATGGCAGCGGATCCTTTAGAATTTGATGGAAGATGCAGGAGTTGGCTACAATTTTTCCACGAAGCATGTGTTGTGCACGTGCCTCCTTACTCTATGGGGCCCTCCTTGTTATGCTCTAAATCTGCAGGGGCTTCAGCGTACAAGTGCACTGAACGTGCGGGACTAGGCATAGGTGGCAGTCCTGAGGGTTGACCCCCCCCCCAACCCCTGGAGGCACCACGTGGAAGGTTTGGTGGCTCGCACTGCCCGATCCTCAAGGCTTGGGCCTAAGGGTTGGAGAGGCATCAGGGCATTGGCATTCGAGCCGAGCATGGAGGAGCTTATCAGCGCGAGAGTGGAGCGAGGGTGGTCGATGGTGTTGTTGTGGCCAAGGCGAGGGTGAGGCGAGCGAGGTGCTGCTCCAAGCGACAATGAAGGTAGGAGGCGGAAGAGGCGAGCGGCTCAGAAGGGAGATGGCGTCGAGGTGGAGCTTGGTTGGTGATCAACCGACAACCCAAGGAGAGGTCTTGTGGTCCACACAAGGTAGGACCAAGAGTCGCTGATGTGATAGATCACGACGACCTCAGTTAAATCAACAGTCAACCCACAATATATAGTAAAGTGAAGCAATCAAAGTATGAGGTTAAAATTTATTATAACCCAGACAAAAGTATATAGTGTACAAGTATTCTAGGTGTCGAACCATTGAGAGCAAAAACGTTGATTGGCAAATAAATATTGTAGGCTAGAACAAAAAAAACTATTTTTATGTACTTCAGTTTCTGAATTTTTGTGAGTTTTTAATGATATTTAATTTCTATGGATTTTTAGTTTTATGTTTTTTGTTTTTAATTTTATAATTTTTATTTTCCTTTTATATTTTTCTGATTTATAGCTTTTTTTCTTTTTAGTATATAATAAAGGTATATATTACTATATATAATATTTATAATATAGGTATATATAATATATAATAAATATTTAAAAATCATAAAATACAAATAAAAACAATCCTTTTTATTTTTTAAGGCACTTAAAGTATATTTAGGGTATTTATAATAACAAATAATAATATAAACTATATATAACTATTTATATGTGTGTGCAGGGTATTCTATTATAAATATAACTATATATAGTCAAAAAATACCAAATAACATTTTTTTCAAATATTCTTCTATTTTATGATTTTTTGTGAATTTTTTTATAATTTTTATCTATTTTTAAAACTAAAATATCACGAATCAAGGATCAATTAAATAGGTCGACTTGTTTTGAGAATTCAAAATATCAAATAAGTCTAAAATTTCTCAAAACTACTTTTAATATATAGTAAATAATATATACAAAAATAGGTAAATTTTTTTGAGGTTTTAAAAATATTTTGCTATTTTTAGGGTTAGCAAGGGTGTGTAATTTTTAGGGTTTTCTTATGATATTTTTGTGATTTTTGATATGTATCTATATTCTACAATAATATACTCTCTCTAATATTTTGGAATTTTTGAATGTGTTTTTCTGATTTTTTGTACTTTTATCTCTAAATAGAGAATAAATGGCACCAAAATGATTTTTAATATATTGAAATGCATTGAAATGATAAATAAAAATTGCAGCATGGATAAACATCATTCAAAGCACGTTCTTTAATTTTTACATAATATTTGGAGCAAGGTAGCTATTTAGTTCAAATGAAATACATAAAATAACAGTGATCAAGGAGCAAGGTAGCTATTTGTCTCAAGCGCAACAATCAAGAATTCACCAATTCCATTTGGACCATAACAATGATCTTTTCGACTAGTTTGATCTAGGAGGGAACACCCATTTGTGATCTTTTTTATTTTGTGGGCAGAGGGAGAGGGAAATGACAGAGATGAATCCAATCAAGAATCTATATTAATATATTCTCAAAAAATATTTACAAATGAATATGAGATAACCTAAAATGCTTAACTTTATAATGATCTTAAAGTACATGCATTATTGGTGCAAATCTAAGCCTTGAGTCGATCCCTTGTCCATTTCTTTGATGAGGAAGAGAGAGAGAGACCGAGACAGAGAATGCTCAATTATAATGCTTGTACATATTTAACATAAAAAGAAACAACATAAAGCAAATAATTTTCTTTCAATTTTTGTATTTGTAATAAGAAAGAGAAAATAATTACATGGCCTAAATTACGTGAAAATGACAAAAAATAATAATACATAGTGCTGTGAGTCCTCGTCAACATCATCAAAATGAAAACACGAAAATCATGTGTCTAGAAATGTGTCGTTGTTGGGTAAGGGTAACATACTTAATTCAACAAAATTTCGGATAAAATTTTTGATAAATAAGCCTAGAGGAATATCTATGAAGTATAATAGCAATTTTGAGTCAAACACCGGGACTCAATGAGTTTACACAAAATTTTATTGATTTTCTAGGGTAGAATTGACTCAATATGACCTAAATTTCATTTTAATATTAAAAATCAAGCTTGTAGAAGGCAATAGTTGATATTCAGTTGGTCATTTCACTGATTACATATTAATCGATAATTAGGCAACTAATTGGATTTGGTTGGGTCTTTAGTCGATTTTGTATTATTATTTTTTCAATATATAAGTCATTTTTTATGCATTCTTGTATATTTGCATATATTGGCACATTTTCAGCAATATCATAATGAAATAAAAGAAGCCATGAAATAAAAGAATAAATTAAAGAAGCACGTTAAGAACCAATTTTTTGATATAAAACATGAACTAATGTTTTAGACCAAATACAACATGTTAAATCACAGACACTCTTAAAGTAATAAATTCTATTATCAACATCATCCTTATTAATATCGTCATCATCCAAATCAAAAACATTGTCATCTACTTCATTCATTCCTTCAGAATCAAATTCCTCCTCTTCATCATTTATCAATGTAACGGTTGAGCATGAAGTTGAAGCTTCATTCCCACGTTTACCTATTTGTCTTCTTCTTGTATCTAAAATTTCCTCGGCACCACTTGCATTTTGATATTGAACCCATGTTATTGAACCTAGGAAAATCTCCTCATCTTGAGCTTGTACATTGACATCACCAATTAATTCATCTAAGTGTGCATGATGAGAAGAAAGAGGGTCTCTTGATTACTGTTGAACAAGATTTTTCACAGGTCTAAAGTAATCCACACAAGGCGGGATCACAATGTCGCTGAGGCGACCCGCGAGAAATCCTAATTCAAACAACAATTAACCCACAACAATTAAATCAAGCAATGAAAGTAAATGTGCGGAGTTAAAATTTATTATAACTCTATAACAAGATGTGTATAGTGCAAGTATGTGTAGAGGTCGAACACAGGGAGCAGACAGGTAGAACGGGGTACTAAGGCACCAAAATGTGTGTGAATGTGATCAAGTTGTCTACTTATGCTATTTTTTGTGGGTTTTTAATTTTATATTTTTTATTTAATTTTTAATTTTATATTTTTGTATTTTGATTTTTAATTTACTGATTTTGTATTTTCTTTTTATATTTTATATTTTTTATTTGGGTTTTTATCAATTGTGCCCTTCCGAGATATCGTAATATCAGTTATGCCCTTATCTTTTTGATAATATCCGTTGTGCCCCCGACTTCTTGCAAATATTTCACTTGTGCCCCTCAGAGGGGCATAACTGATAAAAATCTTTTATCAGTTATGCCCCTCTGAGGGGCATAAGTGAAATATTGGCAAGAAGTCGGGGGCATAACTGATATTACCAAAAAAGATAGGGGCATAACTGATACTGCGATATCTCGGAGGGGCACAACTGATAAAATCCCTTTTTATTTTCTTTTTCAATATTGGAATATATGAACTATGTAATAAAAGGGAGAAAGAGATATTTATAAAAATGGATAAAAAAGTTCAAAAACTAGCAAATAAAGTCTTTTTGGTCTTTTTATACTTTTTTACCGTTTTTATGATTTTTGGGTAATTTTTAGAATGTTTTTGGTATTTTTAATTGACAAAATAAAGCAAACAGTGAATAAAATGCAAGGCTGAAACTTAAAATGGAGAAATAAAATAGAAAATAGTAACAAAAGTTCTCCAAATTAATTTTCAATGAAAGATAATAAAATAAGGAAAATTTGGACACCAAGATTATATTTTTAGGGTATTTGAAGAATTTTTAATATTTTTATAAAGGTTTTTAGAGTTTTGTGATTTTTTGGAGTTTTCTTTTGTATTTTTTAATGATTTTTGGTCTGGAGCTAAAACACACTAAAAGGAACAAAATATATTTTTTTGGGATTTTTCTGGAGTGTTTTTATATTTTTTAGTGATTTTCTACTGCAAACAGTGCTGAAAATGGCTATTTTTGATTTTTTTATAAATATAAAAATGCAATAATTATGGAAAATGAAAATATGGTGATAAACAACACTACAGAAGGAGCTTAATGTGATTTTTGGGGATTTTTTTTGGGGTTTTAAGGATGCATGCAAAAAATACAAGAAGCTTAAAGAAAAATCATGTTTGCAGGGGTATATGTGTAATTATCAGACAAGTTGGGGGCACGCCTGCAATATGTTCCCAGAAATTATAACTAGATAAAATAATTGCAAGAATAAGTATGAAAGGCAAAATCCATGAGGTTATATCCGCAAAACTCCTAGGGGAGCACGTGCGTGAGCACGTGCGCCTGGGAGGAAAGTTCTGCAATTACTCAAAATCACGAGGGCTGTTTTGAAAATATTACAAAAGCATAAAGCAGCCGATGAAAGTTTGAATATTAATATCTAAATACAAAATGGCTTGGGGTGTACGCAGCAAAATACCCAAAGCTCTGAACGATCCGACGGTGGTGCGGCTTTCACTTAAGCCACGTGTCAAGCTGCGGGCCCGCGATACCCCTTGGCGGCCGACGGTCCAGATTAGATGGCCTTGAATGATCAAACGGTGCTGCTCCTCGCCAATCGTACGACGGCTGTAGCTTGGCAAGAACGAGAGAGGATCTACGGCTCCGAGACACGAACGAAGATCAGCCGAAGAACACGGCCTGGAAGAATTTTGACCGCAAAAATCTCGATGCTCGGAGGCGTAACTTCCTCTCCAATGAAGCCGCGAGCGACCTGGGATACTCCCCTGATGATTGGCAGCCCAAAATGGTGGAAAAGACGCTGGAGGGCCACCGCGGCATGTGCGGGCTGGGGCTGCTCCCAGGAGGTCCGGCAGGGACAAAATTCGACCCCCGCTGGGGTCGTTGGCCACCAGGACCTGCAAGTAAAGCTCAAACGACAAAAAGAAAGGGTCCTGGGGGCTCCAGCAGTGGGGTGAGGGCGGACAGTGGTGGTGGTGGCCGGAACCGCAGCACTCCGGTGAGGAGATTAGGAGTGATTTACTCGATGAAAGGACCAGTTAGATGCGTGAATCAACGCCTAATCTTAACAGAGTATAAAATAGCAAGAAAATGGACAAAAATATGAAGAAGAAAGTGGACCTCGAGGGTTGAAAAACCCAAGGTTGGACCTCAACGGCCACGGTTGGCCGGAGGTGATGGAAGCACCTCCTTGGTCGACTAGCACCGCCCCTGAGGAGTTGGAGGATCTCCTGTCACAAGACCCGATCCAGAACTCGCAATCAAAGAGTGGGAAGAAGGTCAAAGAGGGTTCAACCGGCCAAGGAAGCGGATGGGTGCATTTTGAATGAATGGCCGGGAGGGCGCGTAGATCGAAGAATATCTCTCGAATCCATGATTCAATCCCCGAGGAGGACCTTGGGCGTGAATGGTCAAGCATCGGGGAGAAAAATTGCAGAAGACATCATCATGAAAGGATATAAGACGTGGTCTCCAAAATTCGTCAAAAACGAAAAAAAAACCACTCTGACAGGCAGCAGAGAGTAGGTCAGACAGTTGACCCGTGGTCAACTGTCCAGACCACCTGGTTGGTCCACGTGGACCAACCAGGAAAAAAAACTTTATAAAATCATTTTAAATTAGTAAATGATATTATTTTATTTAGGTCATAAAATAAAAATTATTTGTAAATTTATAAATTATTTTATTACAATTTTTAATTATTTTTATGAAATCTATTTTTACAAATTTGCATTTATACCCTTTATAGTATATATATCTATATATTTAAGTATTCTATTTTTATTTAGGTATTTGTAATATTATTATTTATGATTTTATAAAATTATAAAATACTTTTATATACATAAATATATTTTTATTTTATTTTTCTGATATGTTTTGTAAATTTAATAAAATACAAATATGTTTTGTATAGGTATATGTATAGGTAATGTATCTATGTGTTTTATTTTTAAGTATTTTATTTTTGTTTTTATTTAGGTTTTTATTCTTATTTTAATGTACATTATTATTATAAGTACTATTTACAACATTATAGAAATATAAAATTGTAAAAATAATAAATAAATAATAAATTGAATATTTTAATATGTACAAGTATACACTAGGGGTCCAAAAGTCAACTTTCAAACCGTAGCTCCGCCAAATGCGAAACCACCGCCATTAATTAGCTTATTTTCTTCTATATACAATTAAAGGTGAGTATGCTGTATTTGGAGTTGTCGTTTGTTAGATACGGGTCTGGGAAGTTGGGATTCTGGATTTTTATTCAGATCATAACTTTTTACCTGTACATTATTTTTCTGTGAAATCAATTTTGTATTTTTCTTTATTTAATTATCTACAACTTTCATATACAAAGTTTCTTTATTTGATGTATAAAAAGTGGAACCAAAAATGGGTCCCAAAATGAATAAAGAATAAATAGAATGTATAGGTATTTTATCTGTATTTCTGACCTTATCTCCCCCTACTTTATTCCTTGTCGACCTATTCATCAAGATGCCTAGGTCTCGGGGTTTCGGGTCATAAAATATTTACAATATTTTATTCTTTTTCTTTTCTTTTCTTTATTCTATAATTTTGGCTTTAAAAACCGCATTTTATACAGTATTTACACACATATGCATGAATGCTAAAATGCATGAATAAGGCCTATTTACATGCATTTACTAGGGTTTTTAAGGCCAAAATGATAGAATAAAGATGATGAAACGTGGATTCATCAATTACTCAAGTCAACATTCCTTAAGATTGGAATTCATATGCATATAAACAAGATCATTCATTATATTTGTCTCCAACCTCCCTTCTTCTTTGTGTGGATCTGAAAGCAACATTGCAAGGAAGATTACAAACTATCTTTCAATTACTTATAGTAATTAGGTCAATAGAGTCGATACCGTATCAAACATATTCGATAATGCTCACACCCAAAGAATGGAGAAGTCGAGCTTTAGATCTTAATGGCCTTGGATTTTAAATGTGGTCTCTTATCTCCATGAATTTTACACCACCAATTAGTTGTTAAAATAAAGAATTTATTTAATCAATAAACTTAAAGATGAATGACATGAACTGAAAACAAGAACGATTTACCTAATAAGAAAGTTTCATCATTTCTCGATCGTTGTGTCATAGCTAATAACTTTCCAAACATTACTTGAGCATGTCTGTAAGGAAAAAGCTCCCTCATTGTAACGATGTCTTGTATATCTAAATTTGAGTAGAGCTTTCCATGCAATCCATATATCATTTCTTCACCACTACATTGCATCAGACATACCATAACTCCTTATGAAAAGTATGAACTCAAAAAATAGGCTACAAGATGCAAAGGAGTATCACGCCTTCCTTTGATATTAGATATAACATCATCCACAAATATTTTATAAGATAAAACCACTCCATTAAGAGATGCCATTATCTCTTATTTGGCCTCTTCAAACCCTTCAAAGAGAATACCCATAGATGGCTTTTGATCTACATCAACCACATACAGTAAGCAGGCAACAGGTATAAAAATTCGGATTGCAAATCTATTATGGTTCTAGAAATAATGGTTCGAGAATGTGGATATCTCTCCCTCTATCTTTTTGGAAAATTACTCCACTCATCTAAAGACAATATCAACTTGAGCTTGTCTTTTTTCTCTAAAATACTTTCTATTTTGAGAAAAGTTTTTGTGAATCTTGTTTGCCCAGGTTTGACAACGTCTCTCTTATTAGTGAAATTCCACATCAAGCTTAGAGTCTGTATGAACATAAATGATAACCGTGACTGCAGCGCTCTTCACCTTCAATTTTTTGCTTTCTCTTCCAAAGCTAGATCAATCTCAATGAGCAGCATACGAAGTCCACCATATTTACAGATATTTTCTGAGAAACAATCTTCTTGTCCGACATTGTCCAAAGCATTATCTAACATAATTTGAATCAAACTTCATTTATGCATTCATCAATTAATTGAAAGATATGTTCTACTTTATATATCCCATTAGATGCATCTACACCCTTCAAAAAATGAAGTTCCGAGTGAGCAATTAACATAGAAGTTCATGATGCTTCATTTCTCACCTATTCGCACACGCATCGGTCACTATAGAACATCACTTCGTCTTCCACATGTCTCAATGACGTTGTAAGTCATCATATATTATTTTCACTATCTTTTTAAAATATTGTTCACTTATCTTTTATCTGTGGGAGGTTTGAGATCGGGACTATACTGCCCAAATACCTCGAAAGGGATTGTTGTGCTATATACCCAATCGCATATATAAGAGATAACCTTTCTCGATGATCCTTGAAATGATCATTGAAAGGTGCACCTTTTGTGATCATCTAATGTGATGCTCCTTAGACTGATCCATAAATTTAGATAATTGAGATATTTTCACTGATCCAACATCTCCAATATCAATATAAGCTTACATCTTCTCAATTGATGATGTTTTTCTGAATCTTCTTGAGGAGTCGTTATTTATATATGATAATATTTTCTTCTTCATCTCTTCATCAACATTTGGGCATCTAGAGACGCTGCCCCTTTGATTTACAAGACTTTGTTTGAATATATAAATTCATGTGTGTAACTGTATTTAGATCGGAAAAGTTTGAAAAATAGCCAAATTGCCATGCAAGATCGTTTGATCATAGTGATACATAAAATGATGCATCACTATTGGAGGTGACTTTCGTAGAAGGTGTAGCCATCTAAACTACAAAATTTATCTTTCACATATTCTCCTAAAAAAATAATCATGTATAAAACTCAATCATTCACCATAGACCTTCTAAAAAAATCATTTATCATAATCATTATAAAAACAAAATACTTGTTGTAAACTATTCAGGTGCAGTATCCATATTCAAATTTTGTAGTGTACATATAGTTGTAGTGTCTATATTCAAATCATTCAGTTGTAGTATCCGTAGTCAAAACATTCAAGAACTAAATATACATATTTAAAAAATAAACACTAAGTGACAGTGTATGTAAAGCAATCAACTATATCCATGAATATAGTCTAATCATTCAGTTGCAACGCCCATGCATCTTCATAACTAAAAATTTAATTGTGGTATACATAAATAGAGGCTAAACCTTCACCATATACCTTTGTAATCATTAATAATAAAACTAAATTTTCACTATAAGTATTCATTATATATTTTAAAAATAACATTCAAGGAGACAATAATAAACGAATATATCAAATAAATAAACAAGAAAAAAAATCAAAGTTTTTTAAAAAATGTAAAAAAAAACTTTTATGTCATGAGATGGAGAGCGAGGGAGGCAAGTTGGAACCTGGAGCTTATGGTAGTGGAGACGAGAACGAGGTGGAGGGGGAGGTGAGCTGGAGCCTAGTGCTAGTGGAGACGGTGACAAGAGTGGAGTGAAGGGGAGGAGGTGAACTAGAGCCTAGCATTAGTGGAGATGGTGACATGAGCAGGGTAGAGGGGAGCATGCGAGTTGGAGCTTATGGCGGAGATGACAAGAGGGAGTTGGAGGTATGAATGAGCTGGAGGAGAGGTGGTGACATTGATGATGCATAAGGAGGGATAGTCTACCGTAAGCCCTTAAACTATTTAATTGGTTTGTTGAGTTACAAGGACATGTGGAAAGGTGGATACTCGTATGACTCCAATCAGCCGATGAGTCTATTGATTAGGTCGACTAGTCGTTTGAATGCCTAAAGGTCTGTGGGGCCTAGTCGAGCCGCCTACCCCATCGAATTGATTATATGGTTGACTTATCAGCCTAGTTGGTCTTTTTTTGCAAGCTTGTTAAAAATGTTGAAACATAATGAATCTTATTCCAAAGTGTTCTAAATATTTTTATATATTTTAAAAGTCGTTGAAAGTTTTAGGAATTTGAGCAGTTTTGATGATTTTCAAAATTTCCAAGAGCTATTTGTAATTTATATAAGAAGTTAGAGACTGATTTTTGATAAAACAAAGTCTTAAGGGGCCTAACTATAGCCAATTAAAACCACATGATGGAAATGTAAATTACATGATAAATGTAATCTACATAGGAAAAACTACATGACTTAGAAACTAAGATTCTAAAACAAAATCCAAGTCCTATAATATGTAGATTTTGTGAACGTAAGAATTTAAAATTGAAAATTTTCTAGTGAATAAAATATTTAAAATAGAATAATTATTAGTAAAATAAAAATAGTTTGGAAAATTACTAATACCTCCCAAATCTTATAAAAAGGTAAATTAAAAAGGCCCCAACTATGCCTAATTCCCAACAAGCCCAAATTTTGAGACAAGCCTCATTTTCGAAATGATACAAAGAATGGTACAATCTTATCTTTTAGTCTCAAATACATGTTTATCTTAACTTTTGTATCCCTTTTATGTTGATATTATACCATAAAGATGAAATTTTAGTATCATATTTATTATATTTAAAAAATGAGGACTCTAATTGCAGTCAGGATATAGTTAGGCCAAAGATAGTGGTGCATATTTTTCAACTACAATGAAGGTGGGATGACCACTCTTAGCGGTAGTGGAGCATGAGGAATAGAGGGAAAGGTGACAGTAGCAATAATGCTCGAGTAAGGATGGTGATTGTGGCTTCGGATGATTGGAGAGTGACGAGCAGGGTGCAGTTGGAGGTGGTCGGACATGGTGTTCAACTGAAAAAGGATCATCCCGAGGATTTAAAGGTGGATAAATTATTAAGAGGAAGGGGAGGGGGGTTGGAGTGGATGTTCTTCCTTGATTTACGATAAAACATCTAAGTTAAGCAGGCTCGCATAACAGAAAAGAAATTAAACAAAATAGTTTATAATTACTCAATAAACCACAAGTATCTTAGTTAATCATTTTCTGTTTTTTGTTTAACTATTATATTATTAATTAATATATTAATTATTAATAATATATATATATGGCATATATTAGTATGTCAACTGATATTAAATATCAATTATCTTAGTATATATCATTATAAATTCTAATTCTAGAATATATTATTTATATTAGTAAATATTTAATATTTGTTTGTTCATATCATGCTCTATTTTATATTAATATTGATTTTTGTTGAAATTTAGAAACAATTTTATTTGCACTATATATTAATATATATTCCAATTTTTATATACCAATATTAAAACCAATATGAGAAACTTATTATTTTGGGTTTCTATTTTTCTTCTATTTTATTTACCTTAGAAGAAAAGATAAAATAAGAATAAAGATGTAATGGAAATCGGATAATAATGTGGCATTCCTCTCATTTTATTCTGGAAGATGGGGGTACCGTGTTGGACTCTTTTGTGATGGGGAAAAAGATTTGCTGATGGTCACAAATGAATAAAAGTAGGAAATAAATTAGGTATTTTTTACCATACTTACCTTCGAGTTTCTGTAAATACAATTATGACCCTATATTTTTTGCGATATCACTTGTCTCCCTACCTTCTTGGGCCATTAACAGTCATGCTTCTCTCTTTAGTCGTCGCTCATTCCCCTCCCATATCGACACTAACATATGAGAACAATCATAATAGGAAAAAAAGAGAGGGGTACAAGTGCTTTTCTTATTCTTCTCCCCGCTCCCTCATCTTCTTCCTTCCTATCCTACCTCCTTCGATATGCCGTCCACCTCCATCTAACCATAATTTTTCTCTGCTTATTCGTATAGTAGACCATGGAAATCTAATGCGTCCATCCTGCCTAGCCAACTAGCCATTGCCCCCTCCACTCTGAGAACCCAACACCCCACGCCCCCACCCCTCCTGCAACTCCTCTGCCTCGAGATCGATCCCCCTCACCATTTCCCCATGTTCCTTGCAGCCCCCTCCATGTCATCTCGAGCTCTCCGTAGCCCCCTCCTCCCCCCACCTCCTCAACTTAATCCCCCTTTGCTAACCAGCCCTTCTCCTCCTTGATCACCTCGTCCTCATGTCCTTGTCACCATCCCATCCATACTTTACTGCATCCTATGGATTAGTCCTGAACGTTCTCCGACACAACTTCCTTGATCTTCAATGATCGACCTCCACCACCCTCTTCCTTCCAAACAAAATGGTCATCCGACCCCTCCTCCCCCTATACCAAACAACATTCTATGCTCCTAAGCCATTTTCCATTTGCCACAAGTTATCTAGCCTTCCCCCTCCCATATCCTTCATCTGTCTAACCTCCCCTGCGGAGAGATCGACGTCATAAGGAACATTAAGGTAGAAGAATAAGATTCATGGAGGTAGGGAAAAGATCAAGCTCATGGTAGTTAGGAAAGAGGAGGGTAGCTTTGAGAGGAGGGGGATTGAGAAGAAGGCATGTGGGAAAGATTTAGGAGCACAAATGTACGAAAATTTTACTTTACTAGACCTTAATTTGTACAAACCATAGCCTTGTTTATCTCATACACAAAAAAGTTAATGGATGGGTACATGTTAACGGAGAAATAAGGTAGATGCACAAGTAATATTTCAAAAGTTATATGGGTATAATTGTATTTGCATAAACTTAAAGTGGACAAGCATATAAAAATTCCAATAAAATTAGGTGATTATGACACACATATTAAATTTGGAGAACTTATATTAAATATGTGTATATATTCTTTATTTAGCTAATTTCTTGAGATTTATAGAAATTATCATGTATTTATAAACTTTTACTCTTTTTATGCGAATTGGAGTAATGCTCATGATTTTCGAAGTGGTCCTAACTCCAATTTCTCATAAAGTACAAAGGGCAAAAGGTTGATAGAAGAATTGTTATCTAGGAGAGTACGTGCAAATGCGATGCCATTGATATGACTCTCCGCATAGTGAGCACCCATGTCTCTCTTTTTTCTTGGTAGTTTATGATTCTTGAGACAATAGGTAGTGGCTATTGATAAGACGTGAGTTTTTACATATTGATCTGGTTTCTTCATGCTAGCCCTAGTAGGTATGCATCCCACATTTAGGTACTTCTGAAATGCAGGATTGTTAGCCACATAATACTCAAATGGCACTTTAAACACGATGTTTTCCTTACAAAATCATGCCATGTCTAGGTCATCCTTCTAAATCTTTTTGATACCCTTTCATGTCGTAAGAGCACGAGGGAAAGGGATAGAGGTCAATGACACAGAGGAAGATCTGAATCGAAAACATCATTCATTGTATTATGAGAAACATACTTCTTCAAAGATGAATTACTTTTATACAACTTGGAATTAGAAATAAAGCCATCTACAATAGAATGTGGAATAGATGTCAGTGAATTCTCCACAATTGGAGGTGCAAGGTCCTGTGTGGACTCCAAATTGTGTCCTAGTTGCTGTGATCCTCGTGTTCTCCTCCTCCTCTTTGTCTTCTGAGTAGGTAACCTCATATGTTATTGAGAGGTTTGCTGCTAAATGTGATGCCTCTCCACCTCATCCTCTGAAGATTCTTCAGGTAGAGCTCTATAGATGACCCTCTCCGTGTCCCTTGCTTGGACATGTATGGCCACAATCCTTCCGCTCCTGAGTGACAAATGATAAGTATCATCACATGAAAGAATCTCATGCTCAGATCTAAGATTGTATGAGTAGTATACCTGACCCATGTGTTATTGTGACTGTGACTTATTCAGGCTATTGGGGTTAGCTTGAACTTGAGCGTAAATGGAGGTATGTGGAGCCGTGTGCTCATCTTGCCATCGAGACAGGCAGTTGATATCCACCATCATGTCCTGAATCTCGTTCCAGTAAGAACTAAGCTCATCAAGAATCTCGCATTGAAAATCGATGGGTATTGAAGGAGAGGTATTCTATTGAGAAGAATGAGGTCGTAAGGACTGACCCTGATGTCCCTGATACTGTTGTTGGTACTGGTGGTGATGTTGGTAGTTCAGGCCCTGTTGGCCTGACTAGTATTGGCCTTGGTGGTCGAACTATTGTTGTTGTTGTTGTTTCCTCTATTGGGGTTGATAAGAACTAGGGTTGTACCGCGGGAGATGAGGTGCAGAGGGGAACACAATGTTGTAAAAGGTCGGGGGATGCTGGTTAGACTATCAGTTCACCATACTTTCTGGTCGACTGGGGCCCTAGGTGTACCATACACCGTTTACCTCCCACACAGGGGGAGGACCTATTGTACAGTCTCAACCTATGGTGCATGCTACTGGAAGGATTAGATATAAGAGTGGTATTCTACCCATGGTCAGTATTGCCCTACATTGGGTGCTCCTATACATGGTGTACACGGAAAACATGAGCAGTCGCGGTAGGTATCTTAATCTTGGATACCCTCTCCGATAACTCCTCCACCTGCTTCAAGATCTTGGTTAAGCTTTCAAGCTCATCCATCCTCTTATCGATCTAATCGACCACTATTAATTTATCTATAATAATACCCATGGTGGGGACCAGGTCCTCTACGAGATCGCCTACAGTCTTTATCCCTTTTGATATGAATGCAACTGCGGACTCTGTACATGCCCCATTACTCATCTGTGTGCGGCTAGTGTCAGCCATATATTCGAATACCCTCTATATGATATCCTCTCCATGTGATGTATAACTACCTCCACATGCAGCGCTCACTAGACCGTGCATCTTAGTGTTGAAACCAGCAAATAGAGATTGGACAAGGATGTTATCATCCAATCAATTACATGGACACTTCTGCAGTATGTCCTTGAATAGATCCCAGATGTCACAGAAAGGTTCATTAGGCAGCTGGGAAAAACTCATGATGTGTGTCCTCATCTGATTATTTCTACTCAAAGAGTAGAACTTCTTTAAGAACATGTCCTTGAACTGGGCATAGGTGGTCAGTATCACACCTAAATGCTTAAACCAGTAATCAACCTTATCCCCAAAGGCAAATGGAAGGGCAATGAGCCTCATATAATCCCGACTAACCATATGGTGATGTAGGTTAGCACAAACGAGATCAAAGTCCCTCGGGAATGCATATGGTTCTTCTGTGGCATTCCCGTTGAAACATGGTAGCAAATTCAAAAAGGGTGGCTTCAGCTCATTCTATTTCTAATCCTGAGGGACTAAAGTAATTTTGCACCCTGTACTATCCCGGGTTGTTTGCTGCATCTATGGGTACATCAACCCCTATATTTAACTATCCTATCTAAGCTCTAAGTAGGGCATGCTACTTCTAAGATGCAGCTAGCCTCGCCATTATCATCTGAAAAGGATCGTCATGGTTTTCTCCCTCATCATCTTTCTTCTTGGGAGGCATCTTGAAAGAAACTTCCTTGTCACCTTCAACAACAAATGGATTTAAATTAGTCGAGTGAAGGACTTCCTTGGACAGTTTAGTAGATAGGAAGGGGTTGATCAGTGGTTGACCATCCCCAAAGTAAGTCTGCCTGGACTCAAGAGGGTCATGAGTCCAGGGAGGTTCATAAATTGAAGGAACATCTGAAGATGAACTCATTGAAGTGTTCAATGATACACTCGTGGAGTCCAAATAAAAAATCCCTCCAACTAGTCGTCTTCTGTTTCAAAAGGATCGTATATGAACAAAAATATCAAGGATAATCTATGCACTATGGGTCATGTAAAAGTGCATAGAGAATTCATGCAAATCAAACACAATAAAAACCCTTTGAATTCACCAACTGAAGCATGAAGGCCATAAAAGTTTGTCTAAGTTATCTTGTCCGTTTTAGTTGTCGATGATACAATCTTTTAGTCCATTACACACATGGTGTCACCTTATGCCCATCAATGCTCCTGTGTGATCCCAATCAATGAGGTGATTTTCCCGGGCTGCTGGGTTTCAATATCACACCTCAAAGAAAACGCACAAGCTTACACAATCGAAATGTACACTAAGGTCAAAGGCAAGCCCTTGCAGCTCGCAAGCCTGTAAGAACCAGACCATGAGACTTAGGGGCAAGTCCAGAGATTTGGGCTCTAACCTTAATGTCTGCGTCCTTACCCACTCTGTCAGGAGGTACGTATCTGTGTCCAATGAGGGCTTCCTGTAAAACAAGTGTTCATTTTATTCTATTTTTTTCAACTTACATCAATTCAGTCCTAATTTTAAAACTTCGGTTATCAATGATATTTATGTGAGCACAAAATACACGCCTATCATTAAGACTCTTTTCCTTTTAGATTTAGGTTATAAATCAAGAGAGGAATCGGAAAATAGAATGCAAGAGAGAAACTATGATGTATGCTCATGTAAGAATATACTTACAGTGATTCCCAACATTCTCCATGTATTATGCTAGACTGAATTTAAAATTTTCACATTAATGCATGCAAGTTAAAAAAGCCACACCTAAATACGATACTATTAGTGGGGAAGAATCAATCTGAATTTGATCTATTATATGTAGTTATGTGTGCCTTTTTAATCTTTCAAGAAAGATGTGATCAATGAATATGTGTGGCCAATATTACTAGGCGCACAAACAAATTTGAATTTGAATGGAATTTGAATCGTTAAGTGCATATCCTAAATTCGCTACTCAAGCCAAGAACCACTCTTAACACAACCACAACAAAGAAAAAAATAGTGTACGAGTCTTTGATACATGTGTGATCTCTCAAACAAGAGTCGTTGTAAATGAAGTAATTACCTAAATTATTACAATTTAATAATTACCAAAAATGAATGAGAAATAAAAACTCTCTCTCAAAGAAATTTTTCTTCATTGTGCCTCTACATTCTGCATCAAGAAGAACCGCTTCCAAGTCAGTCGATCCTCACATGAAAGCAAATATTTATAATAGGGAGATAAAATATAAATACAAAAATGAGAAAAAAATTCTGAAAAAGGAGAAAAGGAAAGAGGGAAAATGCAGGGAAAATATTCACGATAAATGTTCGGGGGTCAGACTACCCGAGTGAATGGAAAATCCAGCTCTAAGTTTCTAAAATGAACCTAAGTCGTTTGCCTCCCTTTCAATGGCGCCATTTGATGATCTAGAAAACATCCTAATTAATTTATCATTTTTACATTGTAGTCAGGTACTTAGGAATCAATCAAAAATCAACCACACAAATGAATAAATTAAACAATTTAGTTGTGTGCAGTTATGTGTTTATTGAACCTAAGCAATCCCCACGATCGACTCAAGGAGGCAAAGAACAACTTAAGGATTAATTTGTCAAACATAGTGTGCGGTTTTCAAAACAGAATCTTTTTTGATTTTTTTATGTAATTAATAATGAAAATGCAATTTTTGGCAAAGTTTAAGGACTAAAATGCAAATTTCAATCAAATGATCTCCAAAAATCCTAAAACTTGGACAGAATGTGAAAATATGCAAAATTAGCTATTGTGATTTTTGAAATTTTCATATGCACGATGTATTTATTGAATTAAATATGCAGATGATGTGATTTTGAGTAATTTAATTTTAATATATTAAAAACCTAATAATTTCTCAAAAATAAATTGTCCTTGATAGTTCTTTGTGAGAGGTATCCAAAACAAATTTATTTCCTTAAAATACTAAGTGTACAATTATCTAAAAAGCGATTGCTTAGATCAAAAAAACATTTATTTTGAACTAGATATGTGTGCAAATGAAATGATATTTGGGCATGTGATATAGAACAAATAAATCTACCTAGTTTGATTTTTTTAGCAATTTTAGGAGCATAGAATAATTCATTTAATATGAATTTAATAACATGCAGTGGGTAAAATATGATAATTTTTACCAAATTAATTATATTAAATCAACCATTATTCACAAAAATATCATTAATCATCCAGAAGATAGAGAATAAATTGTTCTACAACATATAATTTTTTGAATGAAAATATGATGATAAATGAAGGTTCAAATGAAGACACAAGGTGGGGGTTCTCGATGCAATGTAGAAAAGAAATAAAATAAAATAAGGTGGGAAAATGGCCAAAGTAAAATTTCCAAGACTCGAGGGTCTTTGTGCAATTTGTCCAGGTACGTGGGTGTGTCGCACTTGACTTCAGATGGTAGGGAATCCTTTAGAATTTGATGGAAGACGCAGGAGTTGGCTGTAATTTTTCCACGAAGCACGTGTTGTGCACGTGCCTCCTTACTCTATGGAGCCCTCCTTGTTATGCTCTAAATCTGCAGGGGCTTCAGCGCACAAGTGCACTGAACGTGCGAGACTAGGCATAGGTGGTAGTCCTGAGGGTTGACCCCCCACCCCACACCCCTGGAGGCACCACGTGGAAGGTTTGGTGGCTCGTACTGCCCAATCCTCAAGGCTTGGGCCTAAGGGTTGGGGAGGCATCAGGGCATTGGCATTCGAGCCGAGCATGGAGGAGCTTATCAACGTGAGAGTGGAGCGAGGGTGGTCGATGGTGTTGTTGTGGCCAAGGCGAGGGTGAGGCGAGCGAGGTGCTGCTCCAAGCGACAATGAAGGTAGGAGGAGGAAGAGGCGAGCGGCTCAGAAGGGAGATGGCGTCGAGGTGGAGCTCGGTTGGTGATCAACCGACAACCCAAGGAGAGGTCTTGTGGTCCACACAAGGTAGGACCAAGAGTCGCTGATGTGATAGATCACGACGACCTCAGTTAAATCAACAATCAACCCGCAGTATATAGTAAAGTGATGCAATCAAAGTATGAGGTTAAAATTTATTATAACCCAGATAAAAGTGTATAGTGTACAGGTATTCTAGGTGTCGAACCACTAAGAGCAAAAACGTGGATTGGCACATAAATATTGTAGACTAGAACAAACAAAAACTATTTTTTATGTACTTCGGTTTCTGAATTTTTGTGAGTTTTTAATGATATTTAATTTCTATGGATTTTTAATTTTATCTTTTTTGTTTTTAAATTTCTAATTTTTATTTTCCTTTTATATTTTTCTGATTTTTAGTTTCTTTTTAAAGGTATATATTACTATATATAATATTTATAATATAGGTATATATAATATATATTAAATATTTAAAAATCAGAAAATACAAATAAAAACAATCCTTTTTATTTTTTAAGGCACTTAAAGTATATTTAGGGTATTTATAATAACAAATAATAATAAAAACTATATATAACTATATATATGTGTGTGTAGGGTATTCTATTATAAATATAACTATATATAGTCAACAAATACAAAATCAAATATTTTTTGTTTTTTTCAAATATTCTTCTATTTTATGTTTTTTGGGAATTTTTTATATTTTTTTATCTATTTTTAAAACTAAAATATCATGAATCAGGGATCAATTGAATAGGTCGACTTGTTTTGAGAATTCAAAATATCAAATAAGTCCAAAATTTCTCAAAACTAATTTTAATATATAGTAAATAATATATACAGAAATAGTAAATTTTTTTTGAGGTTTTAAAAATATTTTGCAATTTCTGGGGTTAGCAAGGGTGTGTAATTTTTAGGGTTTTCTTATGATATTTTTGTGATTTTTGATATGTATCTATATTCTACAATAATATACTCTCTCTAATATTTTGGAATTTTGAAGGTGTTTTTCTGATTTTTTGTACTTTTATCTCTAAATAGAGAATAAATAGCACCATAATGATTTTTAATATATTGAAATGCAATGAAATGATAAATAAAAATTGCAGCATGGATAAACATCATTCAAAGCACGTTCTTTAGTTTTTACATAATATTTGGAGCAAGATAGCTATTTAGTTCAAATGAAATACATAAAATAAATTAAATAAGCCTGGTAGAGGTATTTTTGCAGCTAAAAAATAAAGTCAGAGGGTCACATGCAAATACCCTAAATTTTTTACGTTTATTACAAATTTTCGGACTAAATATAGATATCCAAAGATGGAGGGGCCATGATGTAAAACAACCAACTCACATGAGGTGCCACGTGAGTCGACGCGGCACTTGACTTATACATAATTTATAAGAATAACAGGGCCTGGATGTAATTTTTACACAAAATTTATAACGTGATAAAATATTTATAGGACTAAACAATAAAGTTACAAAAAGCCGGGGTTACTGATGAATCCACATTTCATCATCTTTATTCTATCATTTTGGCCTCAAAAACCCTAGCAAATGCCTATAATTAGCATTAATTAGAGCATCTTAGCATCCATGCATGTGCATGTAAATAGTGTATAAAATACCTGTAATTAAAGTCAAAATTATAGAATAAATAAAAGAAAAGAAAAAGAATAAAATATTGTAAATATTTTATGACCCGAAACCCCGAGACCTAGGCATCTTGATGAATAGGTTGACAAAGAATAAAGTAGGGGGAGATAAGGGTCAAATACCTATACTTTTTAATTCATCCTTTATTTATTTTGGGACCTCTTTTTGGTTCTACTTTTTATACATCAAATAAAGAAACTTTGTACATTTGTAGATAATTTTATAAAGAAAAATACAAAATTGATTTCACTGAAAAATAATGTACAGATAAAAAGTTATGGTCTGAATAAAAATCCAGAATCCCAACTTCCCAGACCCATAACTCACAGATGAAAACTCCAAATGCAACAAACTCACCTTTAATTGTATATAGAATAAAATAAGCTATTTAATGCCGGTGGTTTCGCATTTGGCAGAGCTACGGTTTGTAAGTTGAGTTTTGGACCCTCATTGTATAATTGTACAGAATAAAATATTCAATTTATTCTTTATTCATTATTTTTATAATTCTATATTTTTTTATAATTAGGTAAATATTAGTTATAATAAATATGTACATTAAAATCAGAAGAAAAACCTAAATAAAATGCAAAATAAAATATATGTATATATAATACATAGGTATCATACCTATACTTATACCTATATAAATTATACTTATATTTTATTTAATATATAAACACATCAATAAAATAAAAATATAATTACATATATAAAAGTATTTTATAATTATATAAAATAATAAATAAAAATAAATAAATTAAATTTACAAAATAAAAATCAATTAATAAAATATATAGATATTATACCTATATAGGCTATAAAAAGCAACTTGTAAAAATATATCTTATACAAATAATTAAAAATCAGAATAAAATACTACATAAAATAATAAATATTTTTTATTTAATAATCATAATTTAAATCGACCATTTTCTATTTTTAATTGAATTAATAATATCTTTTTGCAGGTTTTTCCTGGTTGGTCTACATGGACCAACCAGGAGGCTCTCACAGTTGACCTCGGGTCAACTGTCTGAGCCAGCTCCTTTTCATGTCAGAGACATGGTTTTGACCCATGTTCTCGCTATTTTCTAGGCCAACCCATTGCTCATTTCATGATGGCGCCTTCTGAGTTTTTGCTCCTCGTTCAATGTTGATTCACGCCCAAGGCATTTCTTGGGCTTTGGATCACTGATCGAGGCGTTGCGCTTCGATTTGTGGAGCGCCAGAGCCATCCTTTCAAAAGAACCAATCCGTCTTCATCTTCGATTTGGAACCGCTTTTGGTCCAAGGCCAAGACCTCCGAGGATTGCCTGGGATCCCCGGTGACAGGGGGTTGATCCCAGGAGCTCGTTGAGGTGTAACTCGCGCCCCAGCGGCGAGTTCCACCATATCCGGCGGCTGCGCCGCCGTGAGGTCTTTACCTCGCTCTTCTGGCTTGAGGTACTATTTTCTTTTGTATTTTTCATGTAGTTCTTTTGCATTTTCAGCCTCGCAGTAGCTGTAGGATCGTTTCCCCATTTTCGCTTCGCTCGAAATCCATCAACTCGCCTTCGCGTCCACCTCGTCGGAGCGAGCTCTGGCGAGCATCTCCCTCGCCGCCTCCCACATCTTTCGCCATCTAGAGGTGCGTGGCAATTCGCCCGCGCACCTCCTCACATCTTTGCAGGTTACAGGTGTTCAGATACCCTCCTGGGGGTCAAATTTTGTAGCTGGAAGGTCACCTGGAGACGCTCCCGCCTCATCACGTCGCAACGAACCTCTGGTTCTTTCCAGGCCATTTTGCGGTCGTCGTCCGATCAAGCTCCCCTCCAGGAACCTCCGTGTCTAATCTGGGAATCGTTGGTGGCCGGAGGAGGGAGTGGGCTCGATTCCAAGCTCGCCATCGGCGAGTTCATCCTCTGTTCGTCCTCCAGCGCTCAGCACCGTCCGATTGGAGACTGTTCGTCCAGCACTGCAGTGGCCGTCGGATCACGCACTGTGGATCACCGTTGATCTCCTTCAGCTGTCTGATCATGGCCATCCAATCAAAGGGGTATCGCGCGTCGACGGCGTGACACGTGTTTAAGTTGAAGAACTTCCGCCGTCCGATCCGCAACAGCTGGGTATTTTGCTTTCACGCCCAGCCACCTTTTTGTATTTAATAAATAATGCTCAAACATTTATCTGCAGTTAAAATTATTTGTAATATTTACGTTTTACCCCCTGTGGTGTTAGGAAATTACACTTAGGTCCTCGCCAGATCACGTGCGCTACGCACGTGCCCCTGACGATTTTGCAAAGGGACCCAGTTCTTATTTAGTTTTGATCTTTAAATTTCCAACTGCAGTTATTATTTTTTGGCACATTTACACTTTGGCCCTAGAAGTTTTTTTAATTATAGGGATGCCCCTGCTAGGTGCGCGTGCGTGAGCACGTGAACTTGGTGTTTTTGCAAGGACACCCACGCAGGTCCTGGAATTTATTTTTGATACGTGAAATTGTCTGTTCAGTGTTAAATTTTGCGTAAAAGATGCGCAGAGACCCTACAACTTTTGACTATTTACATATATACCCCTGCCTGGCTGTGTATTTTTGCTTGCTTGTCTCATTTATTCCATACATCATATTAACTCCAAAAATTACCAAAAAAATCCACATAGATTCCTGTTAATTGCCCTTCCACGTCATATTTTTGCATTTGCATTTTATTGCATTTTTATATTTATTAAAAATAAAAAACATGCATTTTAGCTACTATCTAGCTTAGAAAATACCAAAAAAAATTAAAACACCTAGAAAAATTCTAAAAAAATTACGTCCTGTCTATTTTATCCTATTTTAGTGTCAATCCAAAAACCACTAAAAATTTCAAAACCAAAACCTTAAAAATTAGAAAATACCTAAAAACCTCAAAAAATCTAAAAAATTCTCAAAAACTCTAAAAAATACAAACTCAGATCATGTAGGTTCTATATTTTATTATCTTTATTTTAACATTAATTTGGGAAAATTTTGATATTATTTGATATTTTTATTTCCCATTTTAGTTTCGACCAGAACATTAATTCACTGTTATCTTTATTTCAGTTTTTAAAAAAATACCAAAAATATTTTGAAAAACCCCCAAAAATCACAAAAACAGTAAAAATCATAAGAAGACCAAAAATATTTTATTTCTAAATTTTTGACTATTTTCCCTATTTTTATAAATATTCTATCCCTTCTTTTATTAAGTAGTTTATATATTCCAATATTGAAAAAGAAAATAAAAAAATATAAAATATAAAAAGAAAATATAAAATCAGAAAAATAAAAAGCAAAATACAAAATTAAAAATTAAATAAAAAAAATCAAAAAATCAAAAACCCACAAAAATATTTGCATTGCATAGTGTAGACACTACAACACTTTCACACACACACACACACACACACACACACACTTGTGGATCTATCCTGCCTTGCTCCCTGCGTTCGAACTCTCTACGTACTTGCTTCTATACATCATTTATGTAGAGTTAAAAATAAATTTTAACTTCACATCTGCTTGTCATTGTTTGATTGATTGAGTGTGGGTTAATTGTTGATTAAATACGAGGGTCATTGAGGGTCGCCGCAGCGACACGGTTGTCTCCGCCTTGTGTGAGATAACTAGACCCCTTGATTTTTGTGTTTATCAAATGGCGCCGTTGACGGAGAGCAACAACACGTAGATCATTTTTGCTTTGTGTTGTGATTATTTGTCTACTTTTGCGGCTTTTATTTCTGCTTGTTGTAGTTTCCTTATTTTTGATATTTCTTGTTTGAATTGTCTAATCCCTCTCTTGTTTGACTTCTTGCGAGGAATGCGGATCGAGGGAGGAGCTCTCTTCCAAGAGCACCTACGCACCCACGTGAGGCGACTTGACTTAGCACGAAGGCGGGCTAGGAGAGGATTTTGAAGACAGTTCTAGTCTATTTATTCATTGCATTCACTTGTGTAATTTGTGTGCGAGAGAGACTCTATTTGTTGTAATAATACAGGTACCCCCGGGCATTGGACACTCTTGAGCCTAATTTCCAGGTGCTTGTACACCTGGGGGCTCACCGCGGTTTTGTCGGCTTTTTCTTTGCATTTTTTTATTTTATTTTATTTTTTATTTTGTTTTCCGATTTTTTGTTTTATTTATTTTGTATGATTGAGCCCCTAGTTTTAGGATTGCTTGCGATAGAATTAGGTCCAAACACATTAATCACCCTTGCATGTGCCTATAGTATTGTTTGGACTTAGTCAAATTTAAACAGTTGATTCACTGTCTTTGATCCGCCGTGCCACGAGCTCATCCTGCCAAGCGCTTCTTCTGAACTCGATATATCGAGAGGAGGAGGGGTGAGCCTAGACCGGACTCTAGGGTTGAGGATTGGTGGTCAACTTGTGGTTCTTCACGATAATAGCAATTTCTAAAACTTAGGGCGATTTCATCGGCTTTTGCAGTTGCATATAGATAGGTTTCAATTCTGCTAAGCATCCTTTCATGTAGAGTGCTGGAGGCAAGGTGAGCATTTCTCTTTAGCATACATCATTGATTGGACGCTTGCATTGCTTTTCCGACTCTACCTCTGATTTTTCCAACCTAGGATCTTAAAGGAATTGACTCCTCGTTAGGCGCGTGCATTACTCACTAAAAATCCAAAAAAAGAGATAATCAATAAAATTGGGACTGCTAATATTACTTGACCTTAAAATCGATCAAAAAGAAAATCTTGTATTGGGGCGAGTAATCCCCTCATTGTTTTCGTTTACTTGCTCGCGCACACACTAAGGATTAGTGCCCAAATCCCATTTTAGCCCCCCTAAGTGTTTGCGCAATTTTGGACTTCTCACCTAACTCTAAAACAGACAAGATAAAAATACCGCATTTTACAGTCTCTACCGAGTTGAGTAGGTGAATTGAGGGTTTGTTTTGTGTGAGTTTTCTTGTGATTGTTTTGTGTGTGTCCTAGATCATCCCTGCACATTTGCGCCTTCTTCTCCACTCTCTTGACTTGACCGGCGTGCTCCCCCGAATCATTTCCTTTTGATTTCGAGATGGACCTCTGGAGCACATTTTATCCGGACTTTGCGGACCCCTCGCTCGCTCCAGCCGGTCCACCTCCCTTTTACTAGGAGGATCCCCCTCCTACTTTTTATGATTTTTGTACATACCCGCCTCAGCCACAGTATCACGACTCGGACTTCTACCCACGTCCACCCCCACCTGTATATTATCCACCTCCACCTTCACATCCACCCGAGTCTGACCTGATGGCGTCACCTCCCTCGATCGCTATGAGTGATATCTTGAATCGGATAACAAAGCGCATTGATTTGATGAATGATGATCTTGTTTTCTTGAGGAAGAATCAGATTAATGCTCCTTTCGTCGGGGATACGGCTTCACTTGTCAGTGATCATGGGAGCTTGCAATCGCCCAAAATACAAAAAAAATGAGAAAAATTTAAAAATACAAAAAGAGTTTGGGAGACACTTGGTTGATTCATATTGTGAGGAGAGAGTCCATTTGCCAGAGCCCTTGACCACACATCCATTCACACTTAGTCCCACCTTTGACCCTGAGGATGCCGCTGTACAGACTGCTCTTGGCATGCCTCATGTATATGCTGATTCCGACTTCCTCCCTTGTATGGAGGAAGTCCAAAAATTCAAAAAAAATGTTGACTGAACCCGAAGTGATGGCCACTATTCATGAGATTATCCGTGCCCCACTTCAGCAGGCCATGACTGATTTATCTGCCCCTCTTCCCAAGAAGAGAAAATGGAGGAGCAGATCTGAGCGTCATATTCTGACCATGTCCACTGCCCACGCCATCACACACCGTCCCATTCCCAAGAAGAAGAACACATCTACACCTTTCATCACGTGCACCATCTCCGACTACACTTGTGATCGCACTCTCCTGGACGGCGGTGCATCTATTAGCATATTACCCTTCTCACTGGTACAATCTCTTCACTTAGGGCCTCTAAAGAAAACCAGGATGATCGTTCAGTTTGCTGATGGATCTATCAAGAGGTCGAAGGGTATCCTTGAAAACGCTGTCATTTCTATTCAGGGCACGAGCCACCATGTTGATTTTGTCATGTTGCCCATGGAGAGCTCCACAGGGGAGTCGTCTCCAATCATCCTGGGACGACCATTCCTCGCCTCTGCGAGGGTCGTTATTGACTATGGATCGGGAGAGATTCGCTTCTGTCCTGTTGATGAGAGCGAAGTGTCGGTCACCGCACCCACAGTTGACCAGAGACCTACACATGATGCACCTTCACCGATTCTAGCTGACTCCGAGGCCTGTGACCAATCTGATGCTATTAGAGATGTTTGCTTAGCGACCCCTGATGAGACCCAAAGGATCCCCCAAAAGGGGAGGAAATCAGAAAGCATAGACCTCGCAGTTCCTCCTCCTGGCGTGTGGCGATGTGTTGATGAAATCCAAAGTATTTACGTGATTGATCCAATTGAGCGGAGGGCAGATACCAAGACTATACAGGACGGACCTCGTTTGACTACTTCCACTGATAAGTCCGTTCCTGGTCACTCACAAGTATAGATGATTGAGGTCGGTTATGATGCTGCCATTTATTTTGATAGATTCAGGCCTCTTGTTGAAGACAAGGATTCAGGTGAGAGTCTTGAGGACGAATAGAGTTCGTATACTTCCACTGATGACTTCGTTCCTTTGGATTTTGACCTGGACGAGACCTCGCAGGACGACTCCAATTACACTTCTTCCGAGGATGATGAGTTTGTCCCATTCCACTTCGATATCTGCGAGACTTCCAAGGCCAGACCTGACCACACTTCTTCCACTCACACGTCTGCACCTTCACACCATAGGACCACCAAGGGAGAACCTAGCCATACTGCTTCCTTTGATCAATTCGTCCCTTTCTGTTATGATTCCACTGAGGGCCTTCACCATGTCGACCCTGATCGGCTTCCGTCCACTGTGGACTCCGATGTCGACATACACCACACCAGATCTATCCCTCAGCGGTCCCGCAAGAAGGTTTGCTTTCCACCTTCTTATGATCATCCATTTATGTTGTAGATTCTCTCCCGTGACTCTCTGTCTATCTTCCGTATTGCTCGTCCACCCATTCTCGTGTTTGCCTTGCTTAGGACGTACTTTGTCCTAAGTATAGGGGGGTGGACGAGCCGAGTGTTCTTTGATCATTCCGTGTCATCACTCCTGTTGTTTCCTATACTTAGGGCTTCTTTTACCCTAAGTATAGGGGGAGTGGTGTGTACATCCTCTGAGCTCTCCTTTCATCTGTTGATTTCTTTTCTTATTTTCTTCTTTTCTTCTTTTCTATTTTCTATCTTCTTTTTGTATCAAAAAGGTGCCGCCCTTGTAGACAGTTTTCCATACTTAGGACGTACTTTGTCCTAATTATAGGGGGGTGTGCACCCCGAGTTTCTTCTATTCTTTTCGATCCTCTCCATTGTCTCCTCTTCTTGGCTATACTTAGGGATATCTGACCCTAAGTATAAGGGGAGACAATCTAAGTACGATCTGTTCATTCCCACCCTTGACCCTCCCTGCGTTGTGTACTGCTATACTTAGGATTATTTGATCCTAAGTATAGGGGGGATGGTCAACTTCTTATTGGTTCATTTATTTATTCTTTAGACTTGTCTATACTTAGTACGAGTTATGTCTTCTCTTTTCTCTCCGATCTATGAGGACATAGCTCAAGCTAAGTATGGGGGGTCGTATATACTACGTATATACTTTAGCCATAACTCGTACTTGCTTAATAATATGGCTAATAATTCTTTAAAATTCATTAAAAACCTTAATAAAAAGATGTTACCATTCCTCAAATTCTTTTTGTATTTACTGAATAATAAATCAGGTGAAAATGTTTTTTTGCAAAATGTTTGAAAAATGGTTTGAAAATCTTTATGAAAATCTAATGAAAAATATTTTGAAAACGTTTTGTTACATGTTTTCAACCTTTGTAAAATGTGTGGTTTGTAAAATTTCTTTTCTTTATGTGAAATAAAATGTTTGAAAAATTGTTTGCAAATGGTTGGAAAAATGGTTGTAAAAATATTTGAAAAACTATATATACTGTTTGGAAAACCTTTGTAAAATGATTTTCAAATATGTGTACATGTTTGTAAAATTGTTTGTAAAAATTATTTTGGACTATAGTTTTCAAAATTGTTTGAATTACATGTGTCAAACAAGTTTGAGGAATACATACATATCACTAAAATCCACTATATATATGTATAAAATTGATAACTTACCCTTGTAAATTCTTAAAATCCACTTCTTGTATATATAAGAAGCACTCCCGTGTAAATATTTTAACCTAGTGTTCAGCCAAAAACTTTTGTTTTCAAAAATCCCAAAAACATTTGCAAAAGTAAAATCCAAAAACATTTGAAAAATCTTTTTGAAAAAGACAAAAAATGCATCTGCATATGCATCATCATCTTTTTAAAAATCCATAAAAAGTTCAAAATCTTGAAAATTGCATCACAAAAATATTTTCTGCATTGCATAACATGAGCATTTTTCGGATTGAGTTTGATAATTGAACGAGTCTAAGTAAAATCCGGAGATCGGAGCTTGATTGGACCTTAAAATCTACCTAATAACAGGAACCTTATAGGAACTGGTTTTGAGGTACTTCAGGTCTAGTTTACTTAATTCTTTGAGGATCACGAGACTCGGTTCAATGGATTCTTGACTGCCTAAGTAGAGTATTTCGGAGCACATGCACGACTCTTGTTGATAATGATCTAACTTGGACACCTGCACCTTTAACATGGCTCAACTCAGTTGGAGTGGTGAGGGGATTGGATTTGCCGGTATGAGACACACACAAGTGGAAACATTTGTCCTCCTCTAGGGAGGGAAGTGCATCCCAACCCGTCCAGTAATAAGGAAGTCTAAAGACAGGAGAGTGTGGGTTGCAATAAAGCTTCAAAAGAGGGATAGTCTACTGGCTCAAGAGGAAAAACTCCCTATGTAAATGCTGCTGTGAATAGTATTTCAAAAAAAAATTCAGGCATGTACAAAAATAAAAAGCCTGCAAAGTATGTACAAATGTTGTAAAGTCAATAAGCAAGCTTGAGATTCAAAGTCAAATATGTGAGCCTGCATCTGGATGACTTGACTACACTGGTCTTGCATCCTAGGATAGGTAGCTACACTGGCTACCGTCCATTCTTCTCTTCATCCCCTCCTCTTGAGCTGGTTGCCACTTGAACTTAGAAGGGAATACCCCGCTCCTCGAGGATGGAGTTGTTGGATTGGGGAATCATTGGGTTGTCATACTGGAGAAGTCAGTTTCTTTGTCATTCTAGTTGGGGAGAGCCACCATCACTTACACTGTACAAGTCATATTCATAGTCGTAAGAGTTTGCGTATGAGTTGAAATATTTCTGACCCGACTATTGAGGAGACTTGGACAGAGTTTTGGGATTCTCAGGGACCGTTGAATTTCAAATACGGTTCTCATTAAGGTTCCGCCCGCACTAAAATTCCAAAGGTCCGACGTAAGCTCCAAACTTTGATTTTGTGAAGATAAGTTTGATAATTAAACTACATCCAAGTTCTTCTTTTTCTTTTCTTTCTTTTTCTTTTTGCACTATTGCATAAGTGTTTGTTAGGGACTAGCAAAGGTAAAGTATAGGGGGATGATGAATCCACATTTCATCATCTTTATTCTATCATTTTGGCCTCAAAAACCCTAGCAAATGCCTATAATTAGCATTAATTAGAGCATCTTAGCATCCATGCATGTGCATGTAAATAGTGTATAAAATACTGTAATTAAAGCCAAAATTATAGAATAAATAAAAGAAAAGAAAAAGAATAAAATATTGTAAATATTTTATGACCCGAAACCCCAAGACTAGGCATCTTGATGAATAGGTCGACAAAGAATAAAGTAGGGGGAGATAAGGGTCAAATACCTATACTTTTTAATTCATCCTTTATTTATTTTGGGACCTATTTTTGGTTCTACTTTTTATACATCAAATAAAGAAATTTTGTACATGAAAGTTTATATAATTTTATAAAGAAAAATACAAAATTGATTTCACTGAAAAATAATGTACAGATAAAAAGTTATGGTCTTAATAAAAATCTAGAATCCCAACTTCCCATACCCGTAACTCACAGATGAAAACTCCAAATGTAGCAAACTCACCTTTAATTGTATATAGAATAAAATAAGCTATTTAATGGCTGTGGTTTTGGATTTGGCGGAGCTACGGTTTGTAAGTTGAGTTTTGGACCCTCATTGTATAATTGTACAGAATAAAATATTCAATTTATTCTTTATTAATTATTTTTATAATTCTATATTTTTTTATAATTAGGTAAATATTAGTTATAATAATTATGTACATTAAAATCAAAAGAAAAACCTAAATAAAATGCAAAATAAAATATATGTATATATAATACATAGGTATCATACCTATACTTATACCTATATAAATTATACTTATATTTTATTTAATATATAAAACACATCAATAAAATAAAATAAAATATAATTACATATATAAAAGTATTTTATAATTATATAAAATAATAAATAAAAATAAATAAATTAAAATCACAAAATAAAAATCAATTAATAAAATATATAGATTTTATACATATATAGGCTATAAAAAGCAACTTGTAAAAATATATCTTATAAAAATAATTAAAAATCAGAATAAAATACTACATAAAATAATAAATATTTTTTATTTAATAATCATAATTTAATTCGACCACTTTCTATTTCTAATTGAATTAATAAAATCTTTTTGCAGGTTTTTCCTGGTTGGTCCACATGGACCAACTAGGAGGCTCTGACAGTTGACCTCGGGTCAACTATCTGAGCCAGCTCCTGTTCATGTCAGAGACATGGTTTTGACCCATGTTCTCGCTATTTTCTAGGCCAACCCAGTGCTCATTTCATGATGTCACCTTCTGAGTTTTTGCTCCTCGTTCAATGTTGATTCACGCCCAAGGCATTTCTTGGGCTTTGGATCACTGATCGAGGCGTTGCACTTCGATTTGTGGAGCGCCAGAGCCATCCTTTCAAAAGAACCAACCCGTCTTCCTCTTCGATTTGGAACCGTTTCTGGGCCAAGGCCGAGACCTTCGAGGATTGCCTGGGATCCCCGGTGACAGGGGGTTGATCCCAGGAGCTCGTTGAGGTGTAACTCGCGCCCCAGCGGCGAGTTCCACCATCTCCGACGGCTGCGCCGCCGTGGGGTCTTTACCTCGCTCTTCTGGCTTGAGGTACTATTTTATTTTGTGTTTTTTGTGTAGTTCTTTTGCGTTTTTAGCCTCACAATAGCTGTAGGATCATTTCCCCATTTTTGCTTTGCTCGAAATCCATCAACTGGCCTTCGCGCCCACCTCGCCGGAGCGAGCTCCGGCGAGCATCTCCCTTGCCGCCTCCCGCATCTTTCACCATCTAGAGGTGCATGGCAATTTGCCCGCGCACCTCCTCACATCTTTGCAGGTTACAGGTGTTCATATACCCTCCTGGGGGTCAAATTTTGTAGCTGGAAGGTCACCTGGAGGCGCTCCCGTTTCATCACGTCGCGGCAAACCTCTGGTTCTGTCCAGGCCATTTTGCAGTCGTCGTTCGATCAAGATCCCCTCCAGGAACCTCCGTGGCTAATCTGGGAGTCGTTGGTGGCCGGAGGAGGGAGTGGGCTCGATTCCAAGCTCGCCATCGGCGAGTTCATCCTCTGTTCGTCCTCCAGCGCTCAGCACCGTCCGATCGGCGACTGTTCGTCCAGCACTGCAGTGGCCGTCGGATCACGTATTGTGGATCACCGTTGATCTCCTTCAGCCGTCTGATCGTGGCCATCCAATCGAAGGGGTATCGCGCGTCGACGGTTTGACACGTGTTTAAGTTGAAGAACTTCCGCCATCCGATCCGCAGCAGCTGGGTATTTTGCTTTCACGCCCAGCTACCTTTTTGTATTTAATAAATAGTACTCAAACATTTATCTGCAGTTAAAATTATTTTTAATATTTACGTTTTACCCCCTGTGGTGTTAGGAAATTACACTTAGGTCCTCGCCAGGTCATGTGCACTACGCACGTACCCCTGATGATTTTGCAAAGGGACCCCGGATGTTTTTCTTATTTAGTTTTAATCTTTAAATTTCCAACTGCAGTTATTAATTTTTGGCACATTTACACTTAGGCCCTAGAAGTTTTTGTTAATTACAAAATGCCCCTGCTAGGTGCGTGTGCGTGAGCACGTGAACTTGGTGTTTTTGCAAGGACACCCCCACAGGTCTTGGAATTTATTTTTGATACGTGAAATTATCTGTTTGTGTTAAATTTTGCATAAAAATTGCACAGAGGCCCTACAACTTTTGACTATTTACATATATACCCCTTCCTGGCTGTGTAATTTTGCTTGCTTGTCTCATTTATTCCATACATCATATTAACTCCAAAAATTACCAAAAAAATCACATATGTTCCTGTTAACTTGCCCTTCCACGTCATATTTTTGCACTTGCATTTTATTGCATTTTTATATTTATTAGAAATCAAAAACATGCATTTTAGCTATTGTCTAGCTTAGACAATACCAAAAAAATATTAAAACACCTAGAAAAATTCCAAAAAAATTACCTACTGTCTATTTTATCCTATTTTAGTATCAGTCCAAAAACCACTAAAAAATTCAAAACCAAAACCTTAAAAATTAGAAAATACCTTAAAACTTTAAAAAAATCTAAAAAATTCTCGAAAACTCTAAAAAATACAAACTTAGATCCTGTAGGTTCTATATTTTGTTATCTTTATTTTAAAACTAATTTGGGAAAATTTTGATATTATTCGATATTTTTCCTTCCCATTTTAGTTTAGGCTAGACCATTAAGTCACTGTTATCTTTATTTTAGTTTTTAGAAAATACCAAAAATGTTTTGAAAGACCCCCAAAAATCACAAAAACAGTAAAAAATCATAAAAAGACAAAAATATTTTATTTCTAAATTTTTGACTATTTTCTCTATTTTTATAAATATTATATCCCCTCTTTTATTAAATAGTTTATATATTCCAATATTGAAAAAGAAAATAAAAAAATATAAAATATAAAAAGAAAATATAAAATCAGAAAATTAAAAAGTAAAATACAAAATTAAAAATTAAATAAAAAAATTAAAAAAAATTAAAAACCCACAAAAATATTTGCATTTCATAGTGTAGACACTACAACACTTTCACACACACACACACACTTGTGGATCTATCCTGTCTTGCTCCCTGTGTTTGAACTCTCTATGTACTTGCTTCTATACATCATTTATGTAGAGTTAAAAATAAATTTTAACTTCACATCTGCTTGTCATTGTTTGATTGATTGAGTGTGGGTTAATTGTTGATTAAATATGAGGGTCATTGAGGGTCGCCACAGCGACACGGTTGTCTCCGCCTTGTGTGAGATAACTAGACCCCTTGATTTTCGTGTTTATCAGTTGCATATTAATTTACTCCTTTACTTACGTGCCATTAGATGATGGAGGTTGATCTACGTGGCTGATCAGGCGGTACTGGAAGGGCAGTGCTTCGATTAATCTCAACGATCGAGATTAGATCTGGGTCGTGCATTGGATCAAACGATAGGGAGAAGGGCTGTATGAACATGGAAGAACTCGGTGCTGGCAAGTTTGATTGATGCTTCTGCTCGCTCACGGACTCCTCCTCCATGGCTGAATGACTCTCCTCCTTCCTGGCATCCCTGCACGTCTTGCAGGTGCCTTCAAAGGGTCCAAGGCTCGCCTGAGTGACCCTGGAGTTCGGTTGACCTGGATCTTTTGTCCAGAGCTTTGGGTGGAGCTCCAGATGGGCTAGGCTGTCGCAGAACTGCACCAAAATAACATGGGATTCGAGGACTATCCCCTCGACCCGTTACTGAAGCTGCAAAAGCATGTGTGATTGGAATGGAGGGGGCTCCGACGAAGGTGGCGGAGGGAGCTTCAGCAATGTGATTCCTTGCAGGAATTGCAAGGGAAACAAGGGGCTATGATGGAGAAGCATCGGGGGAAGATGAATGAGGCAGAAGGGGATCAGCATAGAAGACATATACTGTTAATTCGATGTCGAAGCTGAAAGCATCTTACATCGAATAAATTCTTTCATTATATTATAACGTCAAGTGTGTTTCACATCACCAAACGTATCTTTTAGATTCAACATTATATCTTGGTAGCCATCCAAGTCCACATGTTGCTTTTGCAACACATTGGACAGAGATCCCAATATATAACACCTAGCCAATGCATGATCTTCATCATATTTTTCATTGAAGTTAAGTTTAATGTTTGAGGGTTTATGTGCTTGTTCTTTGTGAGCACGTAGCCAATGGGCTCTGCAGAAAGAACAAGTTCCAAATTATGGAACCAATCTACATAATTTGGTTTGGACAACTGGTTGACCTCCAGAAATCTGTTGAGTGGGTTCATGCATTTCATGTCAGAAATTAAGAATGCACTATATTAGAACAAATAAATAATTATATGTTCAAATTTAAAAAAATATTTGATTAAGGATTTTTAATTAAATTAGTCTTGTTTTTTCAATGGTGAAAGTTCATTCCCTTATCAAACTTTCAAAGCAAGAGATATACTTAAAGTTCTATCTCTAGAAAGATCTGAGATCTCCTCTTTACCTTTGTTACATCCCAATAATATGAGAAACTGCAACTCGGAGAAAAATAAGTGGGAACTCATTCTGACTTGCAAGTCCAACTTGCATTTCTCAATTCGATCTTTAACGCCTGGAGCCACCACCCCTAAGGTGATGTTAACTTGTTATTAATTGAGTCAACAATCAACAAGAATAGAACTCATTATGTGCAATCCAATACCATCTAAATTGTATGAGGAGCAATATTGGGGTCACTATGCAAACGGCCTTGCTCTTTCGAGAAGCAAAGAGCATGTCCATGTGCGTTTGTATATTGGAGCTATCACTCCAGATAGACGTCTCCAACATACAATCCATGGCGAGGGAACCCCTTGCCTTGACGAGAGATCATGGGTGTCGTTTATATGATCCTCCATATCTCATTCAAAATTTAGTTAGTTGTTATGAATCAAATTTACATAATTAATTCTTCCAAGGGAATTACATCTTTACTCAAAATAGAGTGTTTGTTTTAATTTGATCTAATTAATATAATCATATTAAATTAATCAACAATCCAATTCAACCAATAAATAATTAGGGTTTGCTTGATATTACTATATAGTATTAGCTCTTAGAAGTACATATTATTCTTGATTTTAGTAATTAGAGTACAACTTGATTTACTCAAATTATCCTCTCATCGAAACAGATCAAGCCAGGTCGGACATATAGTGCTAATAGGGAGTGCTTCCCTGAAGGTTGCCGATTAGGTAAACCATTAGCATATGCACAACCTAGACACCGTTACCATAATGACTCAAGAACAATAATCATTGGATCAATGTACTTGAGGTTTTATCGATCAACTTTGATGACATGCATTATACCATATAGTAATAACTTAGAAATATTAGGCATCGTAAAACACTTTTGAGATCCTACATTTCTAAGCATATCAAGGAAATATGTTCTTAGTTTTGCATTTAAAACTTGTCCTACAACTATTGTAGGATAAACTAGGGTTTTGTCATGAAACTCTCATTCAATTGTCATTGATGTTTAATAAAAAAAATCATAAATATTAAGCATCAAATTAATCAGGGTAAATTCATAATTTCCTTTATTTATATTGAATGATAACCATATTAAGAAAGTGATCTTGATAATTCAATCATCATCGGACCCATCTCCACTAAATATAGATTATCTAGGGCAACTGGAGTCAGAATCGTGTGAAATAAATTCAAGTGATTTGTTGATTTAATTTTCAAATTAATTAATGTGTTTAATTGGGAAACAATAATCAAAAATTAATTTCTTATAGATCCGTGAATACAAGCAAAAACAATTTCACTGCTGGAACTTTTTGAATTTTAATTCATGCACTTTTGGTGCCAACAATTGGTTATTATTTTGGAGACATATTGAGGCATTCTAAATACATTTTATTATTCAAAAAATTCTTCCAAATAGTACATAAATAGAGACTTTTGATTTTAGTGAAAAACAGTTCGAAACTTGCATCTTATGCAAAAATAATGAGTCCCCGTGCATCTGATATACAAAACCTTGTTCATCTAGGGTTTTGGATCACATCCAAGACCTTTAACCTGGATCAGATGCCAATCAAAGGCTGGGGTTTAGCACATCATGGAAGCGTGAAGATCACATCACATGCGATTAAGAGCGACTAGTCATACCAGTTGCCCGAGGCAGAGGAAATAAAAAAATAGATGAAATCACATGATTTGAGAACACTTATCATATTGTTTCTTGAAGATCACAAATTTGTTATAAGAATACCTCTTGAAGCGTGATTGTGATCCCTTGTCTCTAAAGTAAGATACCTCCTATCTCAAGTCTGATTCGATGAAGGAGGCACTTACAAGTGCGTAGATGAGGTACGTGCTTCTCACAACAAATCGAAAATCCAAGCGATGAATCTCTTGATTTTTTGTCATGAAATCTGATGTTTTCTTAATGAACGAGGAGCACCAAAGAGGACAAAGATCCACGAGCAGTTGATCCGACAGCACAATGACGTGCCGATCATTGTGAAGCTCTTATGTAGACAACCATAATTGAGAGAGAGATAGGGTGTGTATAGAGAATAGAGGAAGAGAGATGCTCTTGCAATTTTGTTGTAAAAAAATGATCCAGGGTTACCTTTTTATAACAATATTGAATGTCCATGAATTCCAATCCATGTGCACACAAAATCAATGATGTAGATGATTTTGTGCTTTCAATCAATGACCACGATTTTGTTCCATAAATTTGCAACAACGATTGTCGTTATAAAAATAAATTAAATATATTGAAAATTCATCAATATAATTTAGTTTAAATCAAAGCAATAAACATGGAATTACTTGGAAGGAGGGCAAGCCTCCTTCCATACATAGGGTGGGAAACCACCAAGTTGAAGAGCACAAGGTGGATGTCCCCCCTTGTTATGGAAAGGAGGCACATTCATTCCAAATATGTTGATATCTCATATCTCAACATATATTCCATATGTTCAACAACTTTTGTTGCAAAATTATTCAAAAAAAATAATTCCAATTTTTTTGTAAAAATTTCAATCATGCCATTGATAATTACGAATCATATTCATACATCCAATATAACATGTAAATTGCATTTACAATTAATCATTCAATGTGAATCCAGTTGACATTTAATTTGTAGACATTATTTACAATTGAATATCTCCATTATATTATAAATCATTATCCACCTTAATCATATCTTTGATAATTAAATCATATTTAATTATCTTAGATAACTACTCTCATGCATCTAAATAATATGAATCATATTCAAATTATTCATGATAATCAAATCACATTTAATTATCAATTTTCCAATGCTCAAATATATTATCAACAATGGAATTATTCTTGAACTCTTTCAAGAATAATGTGCTTTCTCCGCGGATAATTGGAGATAAGACAGGGCGATTGTATATTCCATGTATAGTGACTTGGATTGAGATCATATCTCAAAAACTAGATCTCGGGGACCTCCCAAAGATGTTTGATTTAATCAAAGTTGTAAATCTAATCTTCTTATTGCATATCTGAATCACATTCAAATCAATGTCCAATATTTGGACTAAGATTAGATTACTTCATTGTTGAGAGGAGTCACTAAAATCCAAACCTATGTCATCACTCCCTCGGAATGGAAGTATCATATTTATACAATAGTTTATGATCACATCACCCTCGAGTATTCCTAATACATGTACATCCTGCATGTTGGAAGACCTAGAATAAACCCGAAGTTTTAGATCACATGTAGATTATCTTTTCCAGGGTTGTATCGTTAAGTTTCTCATTCAGTCATTGGGAGTTGGTATCGATCATATTCTTTCCAAAAGCATATATCATACCTAAAAACTCTTGTCATGCTTCCAAAGCAAGATGACCATGCATGGAATTTGATCGGTCCTACTACCTCATGAGTGAGCTCATGTCTTCCGATCCAGTAGTGGATCAGTGTGATCCCTTTGAGAAATCATATTACTCATATGCCCTCGTATGGACACCAGCTCTCCGGTGTATAGACCTTGATTAGGTCATCAAGCTAATGGTCTGCCTAATGTACATACTAAGATATATAGCAATACATATGTTTTCTGTTAGAATATGCATGCCTATATCATGACAGCATACAACATAGGTCTTGGTTATCTCGATATCATTAAGTCAACTCTTTGACCTAACTTATCTGACACCTCCAGATCTTTATTCTTATGCAAAGGATCCACATCAAGAAGTCAATCAGATATCATCCTTTAGAGAAAGATTGGCATCTCCTCCTCGGGTTGGAGATCATCTCTTAACAATCATTTGATGGTGCTTGATGAGTCCTTAATCTAAATCTTTAGATGTCATCCCAGCACCAAACTCTATGATTCAACCATTGAATCAACAGTTGTATGATCATTAAGATGGCCATGGTACATAACCCTGATTGTACTAAGGGAACTTATAAGTGCATTCATTCATTTAATCCCAGACATGGAGTGAAATAAATCAACCTTATTGATATATCAAACATTACAATAACATTTACTGTAGAAATGGTTCGCCTCGAGCTCACATGGCTAACACACAACCCCTATGTCTTAGACAGAACAATGACCCGACCAAGATTAAAAAAACTCTTTTTAATTTGTACTTTGAACGCTCGCCAAGGATAGACTACTTATGTGTCTTTAGCGTACATGTTTATTCTTAACACCAATGCAAATCTTGACAAGTTTGACGTAAAGAATGAAGAATGTACCTTCCTTAGATATTCATGAGCAAAAGATTATTGAAAAAAAATACAATGACAGTTCTGCAAGCAAACAAATTTTCTTTTGACGAGAACTTGAGAAAACTCCTCAACCACATAATTTGGAAAATGAGGAAGAAGCATAGTTAGATTATCTTTCATATTTATATAAGAAATAGAAACTCTCACCATTTACAAGAGGACTTCTATTTTGCTTGAGATAATCACAACGACTTGGTGCAACCCAAAACTCACTTCAATGTATTCATTTTGTCATCTTTTGTATCTCTTTAGGAGACAAAATTCATTGATGGAGATGTACATTCTTAGACCGTAACTCCACTAGAGGTGGTAGAGGATGATAGTGGGTCATTGTAGTTTGAAGGAATAAGTAACAAGCACAAAATATTCAACCAATCAAGTCTATCAGCACATTCGATAATATTATAACCTAGAAAGCTTGGGAAAAAACCATGACTTGAGTCACCTCACTCAGAATTTCCTAGTTAATCGAGCCAACCAATTGTTTCACTATAAAGCCTGAGATATTTACATGGATATCTCAATCCTCTACAAAAACATACATCTTCACAACTTGGATCAGACACCGAGATAACACTAGAAATCATACACTGTAGCAATTGTAGAGGATTGATGGAACTTCGATTTGCTCTTACTTCCTTTAGAAAAAGAAGAACCTGCAAATCCAAGTACTTCACTACAAACTTGAGGATCAAACACCAACAAGTTCTCGTAGAAGAGATTAAGAACAAAAACATATATATTCAAAATAACTTTTCTTTTGCAATGACCTTTTCTCAAAGATATCAGAAATAATTCTCAATTATAAGATTAGAGATATCTTGAATAATCAAAGAAATATAATTGCACAGATAATCACAAATATAAGCATGCTATTTATGCCATGGATAGCACATGTGAATAAGTAATAATAATTCAAAGAACGAATATCACCGGACTAGAGAAGGGTTTCCAAAAGTATTCCGACTAGTATAAAAAAACTAGAAGATAGACAGTTGATACACACTGTTGACTTAATATCTTTCTTGTAGAGTTATCTTTAGAAAATATCCCATTTAAAATATTGAAGAACTCAAAGAATGAGAGAGGATAATAGATAAATCACTCAGAAAAGCTTCTTTTGATCTCTAACGAGAGAAAGAGTGATGGTGTGTGTTCCAACGTGGGTATGAGGTCCTTTCTATAAGGGTCCAAAGAATATGATTGTCAGAAATAAAATAACTAACAAATCGATGAAAATTTGTGAGATATGATCAATCAGGCAAGGTGAATAATCAATCAATTCAATATGATTGACCGTGTCAAAATGGTCAACCGATCATTTCATGAACATTGGAAATCCAATATTCAAAATATAGTCGATCATGGATAAAGAATGGTTGATCATAGGTAATAGATCATTGGAAACAAATGGTCGATCATATTGATTGATTAATAAACAAAGATGATCCATCATTGCTAAGTTCTTTGATATTCTTGATTTGGAACGTTTTTGAGGATACAAGAGATATTATAACTTTACCAAATATATAGTTTAAATATTGCAACATTTTATTGAACAAAACAAAGAAACTTCTAAGCTTTTTCAACTTCGTGAATGAAGTTCACTTCCTAGAGCATATAATACCGAAACACAAAGTAGTCCTACAATCACAACAAACAAACAAGTAACTACTTTATTTTGTGTATGCGTCATCTTTAAAACAATCAGAGAAATAGAAAACTAACAATCTCCCTCTTTTTAATGATGACAAAACTTTTTATAAAGCTTGAAGAGATGTAAGCAAGTAAGCATAGAGCTTTTCAAATCAACCTTGAATAAGTCAAAAAAATTTACCAAGTTAATAACTCAAATTTCTATCAAAGACTTTGATTTGTAATTTCTCCTCCTTACAAAAAGAATCATAAAAACTTTAATTCTTTAATTCTAAGGTGTGTGAATTTTATGAAAACTTTATTTACTTCGTTAATCTTTAGTTAACCTTTATTCCTTTACTCCCCCTTAATTCAATCTCCCCTTAAATGAATCCAATAAGCTTTTCAATACTTTCTCCCCCTCTCTTTGTAATTAATTAAAGGTAAATAAAAGAATAAAAATACATAATTTGTTAATACTCAAGGAACTAGTACAAAATATTTGTAGTGACGAATTATGTTCCCATACATAAAGTAGAATGGAAAATAAAGAAACAAAGAACTACTAGATAGAGTAGAAAGAACATAAATTGGATGATCTAATCACAAGGTGAACTCTCAATATCTTCCTCATCATCGCAGGGTGATGGGCGAGACTTCTTCATGTGTTCTATATCACGTCGAGTATCTGAGTTGTAAGAGAACTCAGGAGTACTGGACCATATGGATCTTTTTCTTCTTGTGCATGTATGACTATAGTCTTCCCATGGGAGGACGAAGCACCTGAAGCAGAAATATGGAGACGGGGTCTCATAAGAGTAGTAGGAGGGGATCTACGAGGAGGTCTGGTCAAAGGAGGATTCATCGAGATGTGCATATGATGAACATCATCTACAAGCTTGTAAATGGCCTTTGGCTGATCATTTTTCACAATTTGGCATAGTCATTTACCCACATAGCCATAGTCCTATGATGGATCATCGTGGCATATGCAATCTCTCTGATCTGATTTATCCCTAGAGAGTGGACATCGATAACATCTTATGGTGAAAATCGATATACGGGGCCAAGGTGATTATCTAAGTAGGCCCAAGTCTAGTAAAAGAAAGACAGAGAGGGTTTAACAGGCTATGATACAAAACCACAAAAGTGAGGTGTCGATGCAGGTAGGACAGGGCTAGGTCCAAAAGTGGTTGGAGGAGGAGGTTGCTCCTCAAAATCAACAGTGAAGCGCATGGCTTCTAAGTAAAAAGGTCTGACACGCTACATACATATTGAGTCACTATGCAAGGTAACAAATAAGTGTGCGAGGATACATGTGTCCAAGATAAGAGATTAATAATGTAATGTGACTAATTGAAAGGTTGATACTTAACAAATGTAAGAATCAATGCAATTATTTCAATGGTCACATGGGTCAAGTTGATTGTTTTATTTTCAGAGCACCAGGGGTCATTTATACAGAAGGAGGTTCTTGTAAGAAGTTACTAAGGATGATCGAACAAGCTTAGTCGATCAGAGGCACATGATGGTCGATCACTTCTCTACTTCAATTGAGAGGGGGGATTTTGGAGAATTTTTTACGCTTGAAGGTGTAAATTCTAAGTCATGATCTTGGGTCCATTTTAAAGATAGAGGGGCGGTCAGAGATGAGATCAAATCTCATATTTTAGGTTGAGAACAAATCAAATGATGCCAAAAAAGAGAGATAAAGAATTGACATGACAATTCACAGTAGGAAAGTTTTAGGTTTGATGACTTAAAAAAGTTAAGCCAACATGCAACATATCCTATTTCCAATAAAGATCTTTCCCATAAAAATCAATTTTTAAAATTGAAATACAAATTTCCAGAATGGTCAAAAAGTACCCTCCGCATGATCGATCAAAGGTGTCCGATCCACTTGTATCGATTGATCGATCAGACAATATATGGTGACCGACCACTAATGCAATTTTTTAGTCTTCTTTTTATAAAGATTTTTCAACAAATGTCATTCAATTTGCATAGCAGTAATTCTTTTATGATTTTCTCAAACTGGGATGCAGCTAAGGGTTTAGTCGAAATGTCTGTTAGTTACTTGTATGTGGGAATGTATTACATGCAAATTTCACTTTTCATAACATTTTTATCAAAGAAAATGATGTCTAACATCAATATGCTTTATCCTAGAGTGATTGATAGAGTTTTTGGCTACTAGATTGATCAAGATAGATGATGAATCTATGATTCTCACTCTTTATTCTTTTATTTTAGCTCTTCTTTTTGGCAAAACACATGTAAATACCTGTAAATACATAACTTAGCATTTTGCATGCCTTTGCTAATATCTCATATTTAGCACTTATTTTGCAAAAATAAAAGAATAAAGGAAAAAAATGATGTATTTAGAATAAATACAGAGTGACCCAAACCCCCAAGAGAAGGCCAAGTCATGACCTGATCGCAAAAAGAAAATAAGTAGATAGAAAATTAAGGATCTACTATGTATTGTACATATCACCTATACATGTATGTGATATTTACTTATTTATTTTTGATAAATTTAGATTATTTTATTCTTCTTACAATCATGTAAATAGACCTATAAATAATATAGAAATAAAATAAAAATCAACAAAATAAAACAAAAAGTAAAAATAAAATCAATAAACCTTTGTATAAAATACACATATACATACTACATTCACTGTTTATTTTATGGGATAAATGGGGTTGTCCCCTAGGGGGAGCTAACTTAGCTCCCCCTGCCCCATTTTCTCAATTTTTTTTATTTTTTTGAAAATTTCTTCCATACATATTCATCACTATATCCCTATATTATGTCATTCAAATTTCGCGTGAGACATAGACTCCTACAACTTCCATCCAGACAGTCATTTTTTAACGTTCACGGGATTTTTTAAATCGACTCCGTCTGGATAGAGGCCATAGGAGTCTCTGTTTCACACGAAAATTTAATGACATAATACAGAGATTTAATAATGAATTTACACTATTTTTATTTTAAAAAATAAAAAAATACATGAAAAATAAGGCGGGGGAGCTAAGTTAGCTCCCCCTAGGGGGCATACACATTTTCCCCTTATTTTGTACCCTTAAATAATTTATAAAAAAAAAACAAAAATTATTTTATAGTCTTCAATTTATGTTGTAAACTAATAAAATATATAATAATGGTATTTTTGTAAAAATAATAAAATAAAAATACTTGCACATAATACATAGGTATATTATACATGTATATATTGTATATACATTATTTTCTTTTCATAAAAATAATTAAAAATCACTGGAAAAATAGTTCATAAAATAATAAACATTTTTTAGTTTATACATGTTTTTAATTTAAATTCATTTCCTATTTTTAGTCCATTTTCTTTAATTTTTGTATATCCTAATTTCTTATTGGTCCACATCGGACCATTGACCCCAGTCAAAGGTTTCTTCTAGACCGGGTCGGGTTGTGTCCCTCTCGTCGGAGCTTTTTCTCCGAATTTTCACGCCCGAATCTGACCACTTCTTGATTTAATTCATGCGCCTGATTGAAGCCCGACCTTCCATGATCCTCACTGATCCCTAGGCACAACCGGATTTGCCTAGGGTTCTGCGTATCTCTCCAATCTTTTGGGAACCTTGAGCAGCCTATAAATCATCTTCTCTCGCCTCCACAGCATCAGAGCTCGTCCCTCGCGCCACCACAGATCCTTATCCACCTTCCCTAAAGTGACAGCTATCGGAGGAGAGGCTTAGGATTCGCCGGAAGTGCCTAAAGGCTCGTAGATCCCTTCGTGGCCGGAGAACTACTACGAGTAGCTTGCAGCAAGCCGCAGCTCGATTGAGGCCAAGACCTCGACGCCCACCTTCACCTGAAGCCTAGGAATTCACCTGAACCTTTAGGTATCACCTTATATCTCTACGTTTCTGCTTTTGATCCATCTTGTCCATTTCATTGCCGTTGCCGTTCGTAAGCTCTGACCCGCTGACCGGAGCTCTGCTTCCCACTTCAATCCGTTCCGATCACCTCCTCAACTCGCCCTACACCTTCCTATGCAACCTGATCATCCTAAGACTTTGCCATCAGGTCGAGATTAGGCTCCAGATCTCCTTCCTCCACCTCGTCAAGATAGAACTCCATATCACCTCACTTCCCTTATCTTCTGAAGCAATAACTAGGACTGAAGCATAGCCCCGAGTCCCGTACACCCTTTACAGGCATATACGCGCACGAGGAAACAACTTCGGACCTCCAGCTGCTCAAGCAGAGCTGCTCCGGGGGGACTCTAATCGCCACGCCCATCTGCACGTTCTCCCACCCATTGGAGCCCCTCGTTCGGCACGGAACAACTTCACGACACTTTTGGACCTCTCTGATCCTTCATCGGAGCGTCGGATCCCCTCCGATGCTCGGTCGAAATTCATCGGGGGATGGTTCTTCATACCCTCCTTCCGCCGTTAGATGACCACGCTTCTACCAGATTGCATAAAATGTGTAGTTAAGAACATTTACAGTTTGGACCTCGCACTTTTTATATTTGCACTTTAGTCCCTTCGAGTTTGAAGCACGTATGTGATCATGCATACTTTGGGTTACTTGTATATTCTACCTTGAGCTTTTCTACTGTTAATGAATTGATGCTAAGTTTTTAGAAATTACATTTATACCCATCTGCGTTGGATATTGAGCATGTGCGTGAATTGGCTAGGCTATTTGCATAATTAACCCTAGGATTTTTTATTGTGTTATCTAGTTCGTCTACAGACTTAAAATAATTATGATTTAGTCCCTGTGAACTGTGGTTAATTGCATGCTTTTCATTGGAATTAATAATTTAATTCTAAAAATTGCCTAAAAATTACTATTAGCTCCTGTTAGGGTGTAGTTTTTATTGTAATTTTGGTGGATTAATTTGAATGCATTTTTTATTTTTAAAATCAAAAATCACCAAAAATAACCATGTTTGCCTTAGAAAATTTATAAAAATTCGAAAAAAGGTTTAAAAATTCTACAAAAGTCATGTATGTGCCTTTTATAGTGTTTTAATTTCAATATTATTTTTTTGAAAATTCATTATAAAAACCCTAAAATTACAAAACAACCAAAAACTTATAAAAATCATATAAAATCAAAGAAAAATTAAATAAATGTTTTCAATTCGTGTTCGTAGCTTTTTATTTCTAGTTTATCTAGAATTGCTATCCATTACCTTCGGGCATTTTAAATATTTTTAATTTGCAATTTGACCCTGGTTGTGCACTATTTTGTATTAAATTCATTGTTTGATTTTTATAAATCACAAATCCATTTGAAAAAACCTAGAAAAATTACCAAAAATACTTTAAATCCAGAAAACCCCCAAAAATAAATTACATTAATTTTTGAGCATTTTTTGTTATTTAGAAAAATCCAAAAAGAGTATTGTGTGTGTTGCTTTATTTTGTGCTTGTTTGTTTCCTTATTAAAAATTAAAAATCTAAAAATTTAAAACCACTAAAAATTTTATATTTTATTTGAAATTTGACTACATATTTTTCTCGTGCTCCTTATGTTTGACCTTCGTAGTTATACCATGTAAATAAAAATAGTGAACGACTGATGTTTATTTTCCTTATTTTCATTGGTGGTTGATTTTCTTGTTGAGCGATCGGATTGATTGAGGACAATGACACTACATATTTTTCCACCTTAGTCAATCGTATTTTTGGCTCATCAGAATGGCATCGTTTCTAGGGAGCACAACTTAGTAGTCTTTTCTTTTATTTTGCTTTATTTTCTTGTTTATCTGTTATAACTGCATCTGACATCTCTTTGTTTCGCTTTTTGTGTGAGGAACCGCCTGAGGGATGCGTCGGCTTTCAGTTGGAGGAGCTCGCATCCGAGGAGGAGCAGAGAGAGTAGTTATAGCAGATAGAAAGTTTATTTTTGCAAAAACCTCTTTTATTGTAATAATTGTAGACTTTGGACACTCTTTGGACACTTAGACTTCGGGGTCTATTTCGCCAAGTACCGATGTACTCGGGAGACCTCACTGCGGTTTTTCGTGCTTTTGTTTTTCTCCTCTTTATTTTTATTTGATTCACGAGGGTTTAGCCCCTAGTGCTAGGATTTCTATTTGATTGTGATGTAATTAGCTAAGGTCCCCACACCTAATTGCTTATTTGTTCCTATAGATCGTAATTGGACTTAGCTAACATAAATCTGAAAAAGTTAATTTATTAGGATTAGAGACCACATGCCGAGAGAGGCCATATACAACACTGGTAGGACCCATTATGGTGGGCACCGATCGGCATCGAAGACCAGACTCCAGTCTCTCTTCCCAATAGTTAGCTAATGTTCTTCACGATTAATAGAAGTTGCTCACCTAGGGACGATTTCCTCGTGCATCATATAGATAGTTTACTTTCAGTCTTTATTTTATGCGTGGATCACCCTACATGTAGAGTGCTGGAGTCAGGTAAGCATTTCTATCTCTGCATGTATCATTGTGTTTCATCGCATATCAGCTTTTCCGACTTCCTCCCCTGTTTTATTGGACTCACAATAATCAAGGAATTTGGAAAATTCATTAGACGTTATTTTATTTCAGAAAAATACCTAAAAAGAGATAACAAAATAAAATTGGGACTACTAATGCAAACTTGACCCTAAAATACACTTCACATAAAAATCTTTATTTTGGGGAGAGTCACCCCCTCATTGGTTGATTTATCTACAACGAGAGAGTGACCCGCACACTAGGTAGAGCCATACTCCAATTCTCTTCAGACTACTGGTCTTGTAGCTAGTTGTTCTCCAGTGAGGATTTCATTGGGTAGCCGGTGATCGGTCTGGGACTTCCTTAGCAGATTGGGCAGATCGAGTAATGGCGATACCTAGATTAGCCGATATTAAAATTTATTTCTCGTGTATTGTCATGCCTTAAAAATTATGTATGTTGTTTTGTTGTAGGCAGGCAATCAGAATTCGTAAGGAAAATAGCCACGATTATTTAGTCAATTTTTAATCACGTGGTTTTATGTTTATTTTTTTTGGTCAAGTCCCAATGTCGAACACAAGGAGGCAAAGGAACAACCTAGAATTATGTCTATCAAATTTCGTGGACAGTTTTCGAGGCGGACTTTTTTTGTAATTTTTAATGCAATAAGGGATGCAAAATGCAATTAGACCAATTTCAGGGACTAAAATGTAAATATAAAACAAGCAATGTTCGAAATATATGAAACTTGGCCAAGATGATAATTATGATGAAATGAATGCACTGTAATTTTTTTAGAATTGTTGGATGCAACAAGATTTTTTTTATGAATTTTTAAATGCAAACAAAGTGAATTTCAATATTTAATTATAATAAATATTAAACCAAACTATTTTCAAGGAATAAAATTATCCAAGATCTATCACTAGGTGACGGATCTCAAAAAACCCCTGAACCTTGAAAATACAAGATTCAATACCTATTAAAAATTAAATATTGAAATATGCAAAATGATTTTTACAAGGCAAACTATGCATGCAACTGCAATTCTTTTTGGGCATAATGTTAATCACAATTAATTCTACAATCCGTGATTTTTGGGAATTTTTAGAGCAACGGTTAATCAATTATAAAAATCAGAGCACAAAGTGGGTAAAATATGCAATTTTTCACAAAAGATTATTTACTAATTAACCAATGATCACAAAAATATCAGACATATGCCATAATGTAGAGAATTAATTGACAAACAAAATGCATATTTTCTAAATTAAAATAATGCGAGGTAGAGGTTCAAAACAAAAAGGGAATACATGGGTGTCAATGCAAATACAATATTTAAATAAATAAAAAAATGCATATCAGGGATGCAAATGCAGATACCTAAACCCTTGGGGGTTCAACTGCAAAAATCCCAGAGGGGCACATGCGTGGCACGCGCCCTCTGGTCGGTAGTCTGGATGGCAAATAGGCGAAGTACCAAGGGGCTCTCTGCAATTTCTTCCAGCAAGTCACGTGCGAAGCACATGACCCTAGACTATTGCGTAATTAGGCACCTTCTTTGGGGGTTTGTCGCAAATACCCCAAGAGGGGGGTCGTTTTGTCACGTGACAACCTCAAGGTTGACGCCTGACAGAGGGGTGGCGGAGGAGGGCAGGTCCCTTGCTGGTGGCTTGGCGGAGATGCTGTGCTTCGACGGTGGAGTTGCGGACGCAGTTATCGGAGAAGATGAGCGTCGATGGTCGGAAGCGATGGCCCGGGGGTCCTCCCGTTGATGAAGACAAAGCAATGGAGCTTGCGGCGGAGGTTGAAGATCGCGCTGGTGAAGTGGTTGCAATTGACGGAGACATTGCGTTGGTAGGCTCGACGGCGTTGAAGGAGGGTCGGAGCTGAGCAGCAAGCCAGGATTGTGCTACGACGGCGTTGATGATGGGCGTCGGATCTCGCCGGGGGGAAAGCTTCGTGGTGCTGTCACCGCCGTGAGTATTATTAGGTGCAGTCGGCGGATGCTCTGCGAGGTCGGGGCTGCTTCGTTTAAATAGAAGAGGGATAGGGTGGCCGGAGATGGAAGCTAATCAGGGTATTTGATTTTTTAGGGAGATGATGATTTGACGGAGGCAGCGGAGGATCGAGATGCGCAGGATTGGAATCGACGAGATTCGATTAAAGGTGGGCTAACTATCAATTGTGAGAAGGCGGTGCGGTGAAATCGGCGAGATTCGAAGGCGGTGGCGTATTTTGCGGAGAAGACAGAGCTTCCTAGATTGGGAAAGGGGGTGATTTGGAGAAGACGCACTGGTGCCGTCTGATCGGCCAAGATCGGACGACCCCTGTAGCGCCATGTGGCGGCTAGAGGCAGGTCGAGTGAAGGGCACGTGCGGTTTTTTTAAATAAAAAATGACTTAATAAAAACACTAAAAATGGCTGACACGTGGCGGCTTCAGGAGCTGCCACGTGTCAGCACCACAAAATTCAGAAAATAAACACTTTAAAAAATCCAAAATAAATAGCAAACAACCTCGAATCGAAAAAATTTCTTCACGAAAATTGCTCGTTTTGATGAGATCTACAAAATCAAAATTGATCAATTGCATAAAGTGATATTTTTGGGTATCCCATGTACATAGAATACCTTGATTTTTGGATTTTATAATTTTTTATCATTTTTAAACTAGATAAAAAATCAGAAAAATATGATAAAATCAAAGATAATTATTTACACATTAATTTATTTCATTGGATTTTTTAAATAAATAAATAAATAAATAAAATACGAAAAGGACCAATTTTGTGCAGACAGTTAGTAAAGACTTGGACTCAATTTGTTTCTTTGATTTCAGGCTTAGTTTGGATTTGGATTTTTACGCATTTTATAAAACTTTTATCAAAGAAGACAAATGAAAAAGAAATAAACTAAAATAGGTTAATTATGTACATAAAATAATGGGTCAAAATCAGCTAAAATACAAAATGTACAAAAGATGCCCAAACCCCAACTTTCACATACGAGCTCCAATTCAATTGAACTTGGTCTTGTTTTGAAGGTAACTGAATGTACATTAGTTTAAAAGTGAGTAGAATCAAAATGGACACTGGATGGGAAAGATATGAGGGTTTTAGTCCGAAAATCCTGAAACTAGGGTTTGGGTTTTTGGTCCACTTATTTGGGTTAGTGATTTTTTTGTATTTTTCATTTATTCTTGTTAGTAATATGTACAAGTGGAGGTAGTTTTGGTTCATTCAGAGTTAGCATGAATTAGCTAAAAATCAGGGAAGTTAGGCTATTTACAGGTCAATTTTGGTTGGATTTTTGGCTTCTTATTTTGTGCAAAAATAAAGAATAAAATACAGTTCTTATTAAAGCATGCATGAATGCTAATTATGCAGAACAAATGAAGAAATGCCACTGATTTTGAGGGATTTGAGCTTAATAAATGAGATTTAGAGTGATGAATCTGAGATTCATCATCCCCCTATACATAAACCATGCTCGTCCCTGAGCATCAAAAAGAAATGCCATGAGGTGAAATGAGATTGGGTTCCATACCAAGATCATGAGCTCAAGGTGAAAATGAAACTAGACTCGACCTTTGGATTATTAGTTTGGCGAAACTTTTATGAGACTTAGAATTTTAAAATCAATAGCCTTCAAGTTCTACACATCATTGTCACAATTTCGGCTCAGAAGTCATCTTAGATCAATCCTCTTCCCAAAGCATACCCTATGAACATTGAACAATTGACTCATGTGTGTGAAAGGTTTCAGCTCTTCCCATCCAGAATGCTGGATTACCATGCAAACCTCCTCTCCAGTAACTTGTCCTCGGGGAGTCAGGTATTTCCTTCTAAGGTCCGTCGCGCTGTGTTCACAATCTAATTGGAGGGGGAGAAGTTAGAAGAAGGAGAAAAGAACTGGAGGGTGGCCAATGTAGTCACCACTCCTTGTGAAGCTGGCCAGTGTAGCCGAGTCTCCACCAAGATCTGCAGGTTTTCTTGAAGCTTGGACCTTTTTGGTCGGATATTTATTTGGTAGAATGCTTCTTTGTATTTAGAATTTTTGGTGGTTCTGCCTGGATCTTGTTGTGCCCCTACGGATATAGAATCTTTTTATTTCTGTACATTTTTTTGGGTCTTAGAAAAAATTGTGCCCAGTCGTCCATCCCTTTTCTGAAGCTTTATTTCAACTCGTACTCCGATCTTTAGATTTCCACGCTACCAGAAAAGAAACTCACACAGTATTCCAGCATCCCATCTGAGTTGAGCTAAGTGCATAGTGCGAGAGTACAAATTAATTCCCTATTCCAGAGTTGTACCCAGAATGAAGAGACCAGGTTAAACACTAAGAGTCAAATGCTGCACATTGTCATATGGAACTCAAAGAATTAAGTCAAAGACCTGAAGCTTCTAATATCGTATTTCTCGTTGAAGTTCCTCTGAAAAATAGGTGGATTAAGGTTAAGTCCAGACCACTCTCGGTTTTTGCTCGTAACTTGGTTCAGAACCCAAAGACTTTTCACAGATGCAAATGAATGTGATGCTGGATGAAGTGTAAGTGTGTGAAATGCAGACACAATTTTTTTCTTTTTGTGAATTGTTTTTGATTTTTTAAGCAAAAAATGAATAAGAAGCCATTTTTTTCAAAAATTTTGGGTTGGACACAATCAGTGTTAGTAGCAAAACTTTTTTTCTTTTTATTTTTTTCTTTTTTTGTTTTGTTGTTGTTTGTTTTTTTTTCAAATTAATTACCCACCCTATAAATACATATAGACTTATGCGAAAGTACGAGATATGGGTAAAATGTATATACAGTATATATAAAGACCCCCTATACTTAGTGAGTGTTGTGTCCTCAGAGCACAAGAAGCGTAAAGAAGACATAGCTCGGGCTAAGTGTAAGAGAGTGAAAAAGAAAAAGAAAAAGACAGATAGGTCTGCCCCCCATACTTAGACTGTAAACAGTCTAAGTATAGAAGAAGAATGAAAGAATGAGGTGGTTGGGATATGTGAATGAGGAGAGTATTTACATATGAGCATCGGTTCCCGCTATACTTAGGCGCTGGTCAGCCAAAGTAAGGAAGAAGGGTGGAAATGAGGCGATCGTGAAATGGTGAGAATGATATATACAGATGGCAGCGGTCCCCCCTATACTGAGGCCATGGCCTAAGTAGAGGAAGAAGCTGTACAAGGAGACCGATGTGGTCGGGAGGGAGGGTGGGTAGCCGATGATTAAGGCGGTTTTTGGCTGATCTTTTTGTGATCCTACGGTGGGAGATCGTAATGACGAGATGGAGATGAGGCATATGATTCCCAGCTATTATCAGTATTATCCTCAGAAAAATCATGATGGATAGTAGATGAAGCGTATGAGTCAAATGAAAGGTAACCATCATCAGAGTTATCCTCAGAGGAATAGTATTTGAAAGTGGACATACTCCAGATATTCTTGTCTTTTTGTTTCTTCAGTTATTTTCTCAGAATTTGTTCCTTCTTGAAATCAAGCATTTTTTTCCTCGAATGAATATTCTGAAGCACCAGTCTCAGTCAGCTCATAAGAAATAATTCCACTGTACTTAATGAGGGTAGGAGCATCAGCTTTTGATGAATAATAGTGAGGAACATGAGTTGTCCAACAGGAGTCGAATTTTGGATCCTTGCGAAGATATAGTTTTAGAACTTCCGAACAGACCTCACTCATGTAGATTACCTTTTCCGGACCTGATGAGGGATCATCAGCTGATTCCTCTTCCGAAAGGTCAAAGGTGACTTTCTTTTTCGATGAAAGAGTAGTCCTTTTGTTTCGTGAAGTTGTTGGTCCACTCTAGTCTTGATTTAGCCGAAAACAGGTGGTCTTAAGTTCAACACAAAGCGTGAACTTAGTCGGTGTGGTGACCACACTAAATCCGGACTAAAGTCAACAATTAACCCACACTAAGATCAACAAATTAGAAACAATGTGGAGTTAAAATTTATTTTTAACTCTGCACAAATGGTGTATAGTGTCAAGTATGCAGAGAGTTCGAACACAGGGAACAAACAGTGTAGCTCAAGCAAAAATGCTAAAGTGTGTGTGTGTGTGGTGTGTCTACACTAAGCAAGCAAGCAACTACAATTTTTGTGGGTTTTTGATTTTTAATATTTTTTTTATTTAATTTTTAATTTTGTATTTGATTTTTAATTTTCTGATTTTTATATTTTATATTTTATATTTTTGTATTTCTTTTTCAATATTGGAAAGTAAAGGCAATATAATAAAAGGCAAGCTAAAAGATTTATAAAAAGGTGCAAAAATACTCAAAAATTCAGAAATAAAATGTTTTTGGTATTTTTAAGGTTTTCTACTGTTTTTGTGATTTTTGGGGGTTTTTCAAGGTGTTTTTGATATTTTTAATTATTGAAATAAGAGAAAACAGTGGAAATAAGGCTGGCTGTGAATAAAATGAGATTTAAAAATATCAACCAGTAGCTCAAAATTTTCACACTATTTTTCAAATAAAAAGAACAAAATAAGGGATAAACAGAAGCTGGGTTTATATTTTTTTGAATTTTCTACTATTTTATATATTTTTTTGAAGTTTTTGAGAGTTTTTAGACTTTTAGTGTTTTTCTTTTGAAATTTTTAATGATTTTTGGACTGACACTAAAAGATGATAAAATAGACACTAGGTAATTTTTTTGGAATTTTTAGAGGTGTTTTAATATTTTTTTGGTATTTTCTAAGCTAGACAGTGCACAAAATAGATGTTTTTGATTTTTAATAAATATGAAAATAAAATAAAATCAAAAACTAAATATGTGGCGTGAAAGTACACATGTACGGGTGCTTAAGTCTATTTTTGTGGAATTTTTGGGCTTAAAATGATAGGTCAACTAATTACACAAGCATACAAAACTTTCAAGGCCTGGCAGGGGCTTATATGCAAATATTCAAAAATCCAGGGGCAGACACGCAAAATTTTCACAAAATTTATACTAGATAAAATAGTTCCTGAACTGAATGTAAATACACAAAGCCGCAAGGGTTCGTATGCAAAAACTCCACCCCACGCGCTTGGTGGGCACGCGCCTGGCCGGGGCTAAATGCAAAATCTCAAAATCCGGGGGGGCTAATTATAAAGTTTACAAAATGATAAGAAGGCCATTGAAAGCTTGAGTCTTAATAAACTATTACAAAAAAAACGCGGGGTAAAAATGGAAAATACCCAAGTCACTGAGGCGGTCCGACGGCTGATGAGAAATGGCGGGACACGTGTCGACGCCCCCTTGTCCGATACCGGTTCGGCCACGGACGACCCAGATTAGATCCCCCCTTGGAAATCTGACGGTTGGAGCAGATGGTGATCTAACGGCGCCTGTGCTGCGCGAAGAACATGAGGGGAATCAACGGACCGGAGCAGCGCAGCAAGAACACGCCTAGAACATGGCGTGGATGAAGTTAATCCGCCAAAATCTGCGAGCTCCGTGTCACACACTCTCCTCCGATGGCGCGAACAGCTTCGTGGAATAACCCAGCAGGGGATGACGACCGCAAAATGGCCTAGAAGAGGCCGACGGTCCGTCGCGCGATGAAGAAGGGGATTGCTCCAGGTTGCTGTTCCAGCAACAAAAATCGAACCCAGATGGGTTCCTTCGGCCCTGGGACCTGCAAGGAAAGCACATCACGCACAGTAGAGGGCCCCAAGACAGAGATAGGTGGAAGGTTGATAGTTTTGGCGAAAATGGAGCTCGCCGGAGCAAGCTCCGGCGAGGTGGTGGATTCGGCGAAGGAGGTGAGCTGGAATCAAAATGGGAGATGGAATAGGTTCCTACTGCTACCAGAAATATAAAGAAAACAAGAAAAAGAAGAAGAAAGACCTCAAGGGCTGTAGAACCCAAGGTGTAACCTCACGGCGGCTTGCCGCCGGAGATGAATGGATGGAGCCGCTCCTTAGCCTCTCCAAACGCCGCGAGCTTGGCCGGAGGCTCGCCTGTCACGCGCACCAGTCCAGGGCACAAGGCGAAGGGGTAGGATTGGTCAAAGAGGGTTCAAAGGTGAAAAGGGGGGTTTTGGGTTGGTTTTGAAACTTGGCCGAGGAGCGATCTTCGAGGAGGCGTCACGGGTGCTGTGATGATGCTCGGCCCAAGAAAAAGATAGGGCGTGATAGACCTATAGTAGGGCTACAAATTTCGTGAAGAGGCCGACCCCATTCGGTGAAAGGGGCGACCTCCAAAAAAAGGAGAAAGTGGGTCAACAACCACTTCTGACATAAGGCAGGTGTTGGGCAGAGAGTTGACCGAGGTCAACTCTCCTGCCCTCCTGGTTGGTCCACGTGGACCAACCAGGAAAAAACCTGAGAAAAATACTTCTAAAATATATAACAATTAGATAACGATTTTATTGATTTTTAATTATAAAATGAAAAACGTTTATTTTTTTATAAAGTATTTTATAGTGATTTTTATTTATTTTTAGGAAGTGTATTTTTACAAGTTTGCATTTATACCCCTATAGGTATCTATATCTATGTATTAATGTATTTTATTTTTATTTAGGTATTTTTAATATTATTATTTTTATTTATGATTTTATAAAATTATAAAATACTTTTATATACACATATATATTTTTATTTTATTTTTCTGATTTATTTTGTATATTTAATAAAATGCAAGTATGTTTTGTATAGGTATGTCTATAGGTAATATACCTATGTATTGAATATATACAAGTATTTTTATTTGTATTTTATTTATGTTTTTATTCTGATTTTAATGTATATAATTATTATAAGTATTATTTACAACATTATAAAAATATAAAATTATAAAAATAATAAATAAATAATAAATTGAATATTTTAATATGTACAAGGTACAATGGGGGTCCAAAAGTCAACTTTCAAACCGTAGCTCCGCCAAATGCGAAACCACCGCCATTAATTAGATTATTTTCTTCTATATACAATTAAAGGTGAGTACGCTGCATTTGGAGTTTTTATTTGTGAGATACGGGTCTGGGAAGTTGAGATTCTGGAATTTTATTCAGACCATAACTTTTTATCTGTACATTATTTTTCTGTGAAATCAATTTTGTATTTTTCTTTATAAAATTATCTACAGCTTTCATGTACAAAGTTTCTTTATTTGATGTATAAAAAGTGGAACCAAAAATAGGTCCCAAAATGAATAAAAAATGAATAAAATGTATAGGTATTTTATCTGTGTTTTGGCCCTTATCTCCCCCTACTTTATTCCTTGTCGACCTATTCATCAAGATGCCTAGGTCTCGGGGGTTTCGGGTCATAAAATATTTACAATATTTTATTCTTTTTCTTTTCTTTATTTATTCTATAATTTTGGCCTTAATTACAGTGATTTATACACAAATATGATGCACATGCATGGATGCTAAGATGCTCTATTTAAGGGTATTTACAGGCATTTGCTAGGGTTTTTGGTGCCAAAATGATAGAATAAAGATGATGAAATGTGGATTCATCAAGTCTCCAGATGAATAACCATTGGAATTCTTCTCTTTGGTCGGTGTTTGTCCTACGTGTTTATTCTTAGTCTTCTTAATGTTGGTGCACTCTTGATTTGGGATGATTTGGTCAAGGTATTCAGAGTAGGTTGCCCCTGGGTGCGACCATGCATACGTCTCAGGATCATATAAGAAACATTCTACTATTTTGAGATCTGCAGGAATTGAAATACTGGGGAGAGTCTCTACATGTTCGTTCTCAATTTATTTGACATTAGAGCATTCCTGTATCGTATTGATGTGATCAAGGTAGTCAGAATAGGTTGACCCAGGATGCGACCATGCATAAGTCTCCGGATCATATGATTCATATACTTGATTCTCCATGGTGAGCGCAACTAGGAATGGAGCAGGGGGAAGATACTCTAAACCAATAGTCTCATCAGCAACTGCTATTTCAGATGTAGCAACGGGGTAGGGCTCTTCTACCGCTTCATGGTTACGGTTGTCGAGGACTTCGTGGATTGCCTCAGAAAATCGTGGTTCCTCAAAGACTTGTTGAGATCGAAGTGCTTCAAATGTTGTAAAATTGATTTCCCGAGTCCCACACTCAATAATTGCCTTAGCCAATGTTAAGAATGGCTTTCCGAGAATAATTGGAGACTGGGTGAATTCTCCCTGATGCTCAATATCAATGATCGTGAAGTCTACTTTGAGCGGAGCACCTTGGAATGTCATGATGACAGAAATGATTCCTCTCGGCCTTTTTATCGATCGGTCAGCCAATTGAACAATCTCTCATATCTTCCTGATCGGTCCGAGTTTGAGTTCGTGAAATAAAGAGGTCGGGAGGATATTGATCGGTGAATCTTCATTAATTCGAGAATAGGTAAATATCGTGTCTTTGATTCCACATACAAATTTGGGCAACTATTTCACTATGCGGCTCTTGGTTTTTCTCCTCAACACCAAGGAGGAGGCCATTGACAAAATATGTCATTCAGTCTTTGTTCTTATCCTGCCCAACTTTTTCATCATCAATTTGTCCATTACAAATCCTTTAAGGTTGGGGAAGTGTTAAATGGCCTATTGATGAGCCAAAATCCGACGCTAAGGTGGAAAATAAATCACAATGTCGTTGTCCTTAATCGATCAATTCGGTCAACGGAAAAATATTTATACCACTAAGAAAATCAAGAAATTAAATGTAAGCGGTTTTCGCTATTCTTTTTACCTGGTATAGCGATCGGGGTCGAACACAAGGAGCACGATTGAAAATTTATGTAGTCAAATTTCAAAGTTAATTTTTAATGGTTTTTGAATTTTTATTTTTTTTATTTTCAAAACAAGGCACAAAGAATAACAACACACGCGAATCACACTATTTTTGTATTTTTCAAAAGGATAAAAAATGTTCAGAAAATTAAAAAGAAAATATTTTTGTGTTTTATATACTTTAAAATATTTTGGTAATTTTTTAAGATTTTTTTTGATGTTTTTCTGATTTTCTAAAAATGAAATAGTGAAAAACAGAGCAAAAAGTGCATAGTCAGGAGTATTTTGCAATTTAAAAATCTTTTAAGTGCTCAAAATCTCTAAAAAATATTTTTAAGAGAAACTACAAAGCAATATCTACAAATAGAGACTGAAATCACTATTTTTGGATTTTTCTGAAATTTTCTACAATTTTTTAAGAATTTTCATTTTTCGCAATTTTTTTTTGATTTTTTTAAAAGGAAAATGTACAAAAGTTGGTTAGAAATTAAAAGATACCAAAACACAGCTAGAATAATTTTTGTGGAATTTTTCGGCTAATTTGCAAATTATTATGAATTTTCAAAGTTCTAACAAGGAAACATACACTGTTTTTTATTTTTTAAATATATCAAATGGCAATAAAAATTCATGAAAAATTTAGACGATATTCACGCGCATGGTAGGAGCATATACAAATTTTCTCAGAATTATTGTCCATGCACAATATTTATTCTGATAGAAAGATGAAGCAATAAAGAGTCCGGAAGCACAGGGGTTATAGTGTAAATAATTAAAATTTTGCATGAAAATATGCCAAAAATAAATATGCGTGAGAAATTATAATTTACCCAATAGATGCTTGGACTTCCGGAGCAGGAGTTGTTTTGTAATTTCCAAATATTCAGAAGAACCTTGTGTAATTTTTCCAACAAAATAAATCATAGGGTTTCCTGGGGCTTTATTCAATCCAAAGCAAAGGAGGGAACAAGGTGTCGCCGCCCCCTCATCTTCTTTAACGTGGTGTGGGCGGCGCGGGTCGTCGATGGCGCGAAGAAGGAGGATCAAGGGGCGGAGGGTCCGCTCACAGCGGATGAGGCGGTACGCCACCCAGGTGGTCTCGGTTGTGCGGCCGAGGCGCGGGGTGGTTGAGGCGGCGCGGTGGAAAGCGCTGGGCGCGCTGGCCTTCTACGGGGGCAGCGCGTGGGAGGCCTGGCGGAGGAGAAGCACCGGCCGGCGGTCTAGGGGAGCGTCTTGGCAGAGAACAAAGGGTGCGGGGTGCGGGCTGGTCGGCAGGTGGTGCGCGCTGGGCGCAGTCCGCTGGAACGCCGCTGCGAGGGGGAGATGGGGCCTGAGGGCAGCGAGGAGCGGCGGTGATGCGGAAGGGGGTCAGGCTGCGTGCGGCCTGGAGGCCGGTGTTGGTGGGCCGCCGCGGCTGTGCCGCTTGCAGGAGGGCGGCTGAGCCGGCCACGCGTCGGCGGTAGCGCGCGGCTGCGCTGGGGGGCACGCGGCGTGCGGGCAATGACCTGCAGCGATTTTTTTGTTTTTTTTATATTTTTTTGTTTTCTGTTTATGTATGAACAACAGAAATGATACGTTTTTTTTATTTTTTTTCTTTTATCAGAAATACGAACAGAAATATAAAGAGAGATTTTTCTTGTTTAGTTTTTTTAATGATCCTGCAGAACAGAAGTGAGAAATAAAGATAAACTTTTTTTATTTTTTTATTTTACCTGCAAAACAAAGGTTAGAGAGAAAAGAGCAAACAAAATTGTATTTCCTTTTTTTATTCTTCCTGCAAAAATGAATATGAGATAAAAAGGAAGAATAACTTTATATTTTTTATTTATACACAAAATGGGAATCGTCAACTGACGAATCTCGACGAGATGAAAGAAGGATCCTTAGCTCCAGTTACCGTGCATGATCGGAGGTGCGTGGTTGCGTGAGATAGAATGTGAAAATAGAGAGATCGTGAGATGAGATGAAAAATCGGGTTCGGAGGCGGATCAAAGTGCGGTGGACATTTTTGAGATTTTTAATGGCTAAAAATTAATCACTACAGCTACGCAAAATTAAACTATGATTTATCTAGGAAAAGACAAGAAATAAAAGTGGATCTCACCTCGGGGTTCGGAAATGCTATGATGGCCTCGACGAGGGCCGACATGCTGTCACCGGACGGCTCGGAGGCTTATCACCCTTCTTCAACAAGACGGTACTCGGAGATCGAGCTCCTCTCCACCAAAGATCGATCAAGGAGTGAATGAGGAGGAGGAGCCCATTAAAAAGAGAAGAAAAACAAAAGAGGAAAGTATCTACAAATAAGGAAGGTGATTATTGGGTATTTAAATAAAATAATTAAATAATTAAAATAATTAATTAATTAAAAATGAATTTCGGAATTAATTAAAATAAATAAATTAAATAATTTCCAAAAATGAATTGGCTACCTTAATGATGGCCATTAAAGGAATAAAATCAAATCTTATAAAATTGGTAGGTTATTAAATCAATTAATTCACATAAATCCAATAAATTAAATAATTGAATATAAATTTCATAATTAAATAAAATAAATTAATTAATGTTAGATAATTAATTTTTTGGTGATTTTTATTTAAGGAAGTTAGTAGTATACACATATTATACATATATAATACAATATACATAAGTACAAATAAGGAAATAATTTTTATAAAAGTTTTTTTATTTTTATTTTTTTTTCATTTTTAATAAAAACAATATTTACAATTATATACCTTATATAAAAAATAAATATAAATAAATATGTACAATAAATATTGGCTAAACTACACAAAACACCTCAAAAAACCGAATTTTTAACCATAACTTCAAAAATTATGAAATCACAACCATTTGAAAGATAATTTAATTTACAGTATGCTGGAAGTGAGTTTGGTTCGATTTGAGCTCGTATGGAGCCGGAATTGGTGTTTCAATTGTCACTTTGCGACTTTTTCTGGGTGCGATTTTTGCAATATATACATTATTTTATTTTACAATTATTTTTCTTATTTACAACACATTTTTATTTACAACTTTTGTTTACAAAAATAATTAGTTTGAGGTCAAATTATGTACAAATAAACTAATACAAGTTTTATACAAATATACATGAAAAAATATTTACAAAATATTTTTGGTTTTTCTAACAGAAGACCCTATCTCCCCCTACTTTATTCCTGGTCGATTAGGTCAAGTCTTGACCTTCTCTCGGGGTTCGGGTCAGTCTTTATTTTTTTTGCATAAACACATCCTTTCTTTTTCTTTTCTTCTTTATTCTTTTATTTATGTACAAAAAGTGTCAAAAATGCAATTTTAACAAATGCATGCAAAAGGGTAATTTTATTGAATTAGTAGGTATTTACAGGTGTTTAACTAAGGAAAAAAGGCTAAAATAAAAGAATAAAGGCGATGAGTCGTTGATTCATCACATGTATAGAGGGAAGTTCAAAAATCAATCTTTTCTCTAGTGCTTCCCGTAAAGCAGGATCCAAATTCTTCAGATCTTCTTTAGTCTCAAATTTTATGAATTTTCTGGATTTTTGATTTTTTTTGGATGTTTTTGAATATTTCAATTTTTTGTATTTTCTATGTGGTGTGGTGATGTGGTGTCTTCAATAGATGAGAAGGGGCTTTGATGTTCCGAGTAAGAGTCAGAGACATAGTCATTCTTAGGGGAGTAATATGCAAAAGTGCCGCTGTCAGAATCGTCCCTACGTTTCAGAATATCCTCAAAAATTTCAACATGAGATCCAATCTTTTCCTCATTCATTTTTATGCCCGAGCTCCCAGAGAGTGAAATTAGTCGGTCGGCAAAATTTTGAAATCTATCCTCCATTAATTCAAATCTCTTATTTATCCTCGAAATATCATCCTCAAAATTCTGTTCATGATCAATCATGGGAGAAGTCGGTGTGTGTTTTTGCATTTGAGATTCAATATTTTCATCTTCCATTTTCCTGTATTTACTGAGAGGAGAGTTTCTTGGAATATCCGATATATGATCATTATTTTTTGAAAATTTCTTCTCAAAAATTATGGAAGGAGGCTGCTCAGTGGAAAGATTTTACGGAAACATGTAGGTCTCATACTCAACATGCCACGACTCAGGAATGTAATGCAGGTTTGAGTAGAGTCTACTTCCATGATCATGATTGATCGCATCTTCAAATAATGGAGTCATACAGGGTGTATATGTGTCGATATCATCCATTCGATCCTATATATATGCTGATCAAATGAGTGGTATTCAGGTTGGTTAATAGAGATTTGATAGTTGCAGTCAATCCAACATTTATGATCGTTAAGTGTGGGTCTATCCATCTGGATTTGGTTTCTCGGCTAGTCATGAGATTCAAAAGTAATTTGATCTTGAAATGGTCCATTCATTTTAGTGAGAAATCGAGAATAAGACGGTTCAGCCCATGATGGAAATTGGTTATGTGTGGTTGAATGATTTGAGGAGGAATTCAATGAGGGGGCCAAATTCATCCACAGGTGAAAGTCTCTCGCAAAGGTTGGAGGATTGTTGAAAGAAGACGGTTCAGTCGATTTGGGTCTAACCGAGACAAATTCATTTTCATAATATAGATCAGATGGGTGCTCATACCATTGTCATGTGCTTGTCAAAGGAGGTTGATGATGATAAATCATCATGGTTGATCTCGGTGCGAGTGCACGGGATAGTCAAAAGAAATTTTATCAAATGTGCGACTTTTGATCTTCGAAATAGGTTCACACACACCAATGCAAACACAAATCAAACCCCGGGTTCACCAACTCACACAATGAAGCTGTAAGAGTTTGTCTATTATCTTTTCAATTTTAATAGGTGATAAGACAATCTTGGAAAGAATTTAGCGAGATGTTAGGTGTCGGGAATTTTCCTAATGACTGGGCCGAATTCTTACGACTAGTTGCACCTACTTTCAGCCAGTATGGGAGTAAGTACGGGCAGTAGAACGGCTACCCGTTACTTGAGGACGGAGCCTTACGCAGTGTCCTCTAAACCACCCACTCTGCTAAGGAAATCCGAACCGTTTACCGACTACCCGTTAGATCCTCATTGAGAAGTAGCTAATCGGCTTTGGTAGAATCAATAGTCAATATGAAAATCCGGATTTGGGCTCTACCCTTAAGTGTTGTCTCTCGCTTACTCAAAAAAATAAAAGTTTATAAGGTCGGGGTTGCTCTCCCGTAAAAATTCTCGATTTTATGAGTTATTTAAACTCGACTATATTTAGCAGTCCCAATTTTAATTAGGTGATCATTGAACAATTAAATGAGCACAAATGCACGTCTACCGTCCAGTCTCAATTTCCTTGAAAATTATGAAAACAAGAAGGAGAAATTTGAGAAAAGTCGATGCACGTGAAAAACTACGATGTATGCTTAGTTAGAAGACTTACAGTGAATCCTTGCAATCTCCATGTGGGATGCAATACAATAATTGAAAAATTATTCTAAATGAATGCCAGCTGATGAAAAACCGCACCTAGCAGAAAGTTCTATTAGCGGGAAATAATTGAGTTGAATTTGGCTAAATTGAACGATCTAATGTGTGTATCAATTAAAGTGCAGTATTGCCTTAGATCCTACGAGCACAATCAAAAAATTAAAATGCTTTAAGAGCCGTGAGTGCAGTTCTATCCTAAGCGCCACTCAAGTCGGGCCCCACCCTCGCCGGAGATTCAAACAGGCCACGACACAACACAGATAAAGTTCAGGTCTCTTTACACACACGAGAGTCCAAACGGACATCGCTATAAATGAGCAATTAATTACAGAAATTAAAATTGCAGAAAATAAAATCCTAGCCTCTATGCTCTCTTACGACTTGACTCGATCTTAAATTAATTGCGGCTTTTTCAGAAGTTGGTGAAGATGCTTCGGTTTCCAAAAACCGCTCCACGTACGCCGTGTACTTTGCAAGAAAAATAAGAGAAATGGTGTAAGAGAGTGACTCAAAAATAAATAAAAAATAAAATAAGAAAAATAAATGGTGTAGAAAAAATAAATGCAGGAAAAAAATGGCATTTACAATGAAAAATTTAGGGGTCAGACTATTCGAATGCATAAAATCAAACAAAAAATTTTAAGACAAAAAACTAAGCAGTTTGCCTCCCCGGCAACGATGCCATCCAATGTTTCTTAGATTGGCCGATGTTAAAATATATTTGTCGTGTATTATCGTGCGTTAAAAATTATGTATGTCGTTTCATTGTAGGAGGGCAATCGAAATTTGTCAAGAAAATAACCACGATTATTTAGTCAATTTTTAATCGCGTGGTTTTATGTTTATTTTACTTGTGCAAGTCCCAAGGTCGAACACAAGGAGGCAAAGGAACAACCTAGAATTCCGTCTATCAAAGTTCGTGCGTAGTTTTTGAGGCGGTCATTTTTTGTAATTTTTAATGCAATAAGGGATGCAAAATATAATTTTGGCCTATTCTAGGGACTAAAATGTAAATATTGATCAAATAATGTCCGAAAAATATAAAACTTGGCCAATATGATAATTGTGATGAAATGAAGGCCCTTAATTTTTTGGAATTTTTGGATGTAAGAAGATTTTTCATGAATTTTTAAATGCAAACAAAGTGAATTTCAATATTTAATTATAATAAATATTAAACCAAACTATTTTCAAGGAATAAAATTATCCAAGATCTATCACTAGGTGATGGATCTCAGAAAAATCCTGAACATCGAAAATACAAGATTCATTACTTATTAAAAATTAAATATTAAAATATACAAAATGATTTTTACAAGGCAAACTATGCATGCAACTTCAATTCTTTTTAGGTATAATGTTAATCACAATTAATTCTACAATCCATGATTTTTCGGGAATTTTTAGAGCAACGGTTAATCAATTATAAAAATCAGAGCACAAAGTGGGTAAAATATGCAATTTTCCACAAAAGATTAATTATTAATTAACCATTGATCACAAAAATATTAGACATATGCCATAATGTAGAGAATTAATTGACAAACAAAATCCTATTTTTGATAAATAAAATAATGCAAGTTAGAGGTTCAAAACAAAAAGGGAATACTGTGGTGTCAATGCAAATACACTATTTAAATAAATATAAAAATGCAGACCAGGGATGGAAATGTAGATACCTAAACCCTTGGGGGTTCAACTGCAAAAATCCCAGAGGGGCACGTACGTGGCACGCGCCCTCTGGTCGGCAATCTGGATGGCAAATAGGTGAAGTACCAAGGGGCTCTCTATAATTTCTTCCAACAGGTCACGTGCAAAGCACATGACCCTGGACTGTTGCGTAATTAGGCACCTTCTTCGGGGGTTTGTTGCAAATACCCTAAGAGGGGGTCATTACATCACGTGACAACCTCGAGGTTGACGCCTGACAGAGGGGCGGAGGAGGAGGGCAGGTCCCTTGCTGGTGGCTTGGCGGAGATGATGTGCTTCGACGGTGGAGTTGCGGATGCAGTTGTCGGAGAAGATGAGCGTCGATGGTCGGAGGCGATGGCCCGGGGGTCCTCCTATTGATGAAGACGAAGCGATGGAGCTTACGGCGGAGGTTGAAGATCGCGTTGGTGAAGTGGTTGCAGTTGATAGAGATATTGCGTTGGTAGGCTCGACGGCATTGAGGGAGGGCCGGAGCAGAGTAGCAAGCCGGGATGGTGCTGCGACGGCGTTGAGGATGGACGCCGAATCTCGCCGGAGGGAAAGCTTCGTGGTGCTGTCACCACCGTGAATATATTATTAGGTACAGTCGGTGGATGCTCTACGAGGTCAGGGCTGCTTCGTTTAAATAGAAGAGGGACTGGTTGGCCGGAGATGGAAGCTAATCGGGGGATTCGAATTTTTAGGGAGACGACGATTTGATGGAGATGATGGAGGATCGAGATGCGCGGGATTGGAATCGACGAGATTCGATTGAAGGTGGGCTGGCGATCAATTGCGAGAAGGCGGTGCGGTGAAATCGGCAGGATTCGAAGGCGGCGGCGGTTCACGCGGGGAAGACGAAGCTTCCTAGATTGGGAAAGGGGGTGATTTGGAGAAGATGCACAGGTGCCATCCGATCGGTCGAGATCTAACGACCCTTGTAGCGCTACGCGGCGGCTAGAGGCGGGTCGAGTGAAGGGCACGTGCCACGTCCAGAGGCACGCGCCTCACACGTGCGGTTTTTTTTTTTTTTTTTTCATTTTTTATTTTATTTTTTTTATAAAAAAAGAATTAATAAAAACACTAAAAATGGCTGACACGTGGCGGCTCCAGGAGCCGCCACGTGTCAGCACCACAAAATTCAAAAAATAAATACTTTAAAAAATCTAAAATAAATAGCCAACGGCCTCGGATCGAAAAAGTTTCTTCACAAAAATTGCTCTTCTCGATGAGATCTATAACTTTCATGAAGACATCAAAACCTAAATCGATCAATTGCACAAAGAGATATTTTTTGGATATCCCATGTACATAGAATACCTTGATTTTTGGATTTTATAATTTTTTGTCATTTTTAAACCACTTAAAAAATCCAGAAAAATATGTTTAAATCAAAGATAATTATTTACACATTAATCTAATTTTTTGGATTTTTATTAATTAAAAAAAGAAATAAAATAAAATACGAAAAGGACCAATTTTGTGCAGACAACTAGTGAAGACTTGGACTCAATTTATTTCTTTGATTTCAAGCTTAGTTTGGATTTGGATTTTTACGCATTTTAATAAAAATTTTATCAAAGAATACAAAAAGGAAATAAACTAAAATAGGTTAATTATGTACATAAAATAATGGGTCAAAATCAGCTAAAATACAAAATGTACAAAAGAGGCCCAAAACCCAACATTCACATACGAGCTCTGATTCACTTGAACTTGGTTTGTTTTCAAGGTAATTGAATGTACATTAGTTCAAAAGTGAGTAGGATCAAAACGGACACTGATGGGGAAGATATGAGGGTTTTAGTCTGAAAATACTGAAACTAGGGTTTGGGTTTTTGGTCCACATATTGGGTTAGTGATTTTTTTTTATTTTTCATTTATTCTTGTTAGTGATATGTACACAATGGAGGTAGCTTTGAGTCATTCGTAGTTAGCATGAATTAGTTAAAAATCAGGGAAGTTAGGCTATTTTCAGGTCAATTTTGGTCGGATTTTTGGCTTCTTATTTTATGCAAAAATAAAGGATAAATGCAATTCTTATTAAAACATGCATGAATGCTAATTATGCAGAATAAATGAAGAAATGCCACTGATTTTGAGGGATTTGAGCTTAATAAATGATATTTAGAGTGATGAATCTGAGATTCATCAGGTAACCGATAAACAGTCCGCTCCCATACTGGCTGGGAAAAACTAGTTGCGAGATTTTGGACCAGTCTCTTGGAAGCATTGGGTTCTCAACAGCTCTCTTAATCGCTCTGATAGATTGATTTGTCACTCTAATAAAAATTGACTAGATTAATGATAGATATTTTTGCGGTCACCAGCTCGTGTTTTAGTAGGTGAAAAAGGTGGTTTGACTTCTCATCTTGTTTGCATTCTAGATCCAATCCTCATAAATCCTCAGATCAAGATGATGGGAAGGAGGTCCCTTAGGTTGCCTTTGAAAGCACCGCTTTCGAGAACTCATCTCCATTCATCTAGGGTGGCTTCAGAGAGCCCTGACCTGCTCTCTGAACCCGAGTTCGCGACCACCCTTTTCCCCCTTGACCACCCTTATTCCATTCCTGAGGTGCCAGAGCAGAGGTCAACAGAATTGTTTGTTCACTCGATGGCACCTAAGTTGGGGTCTTTTGCCTCTACAAAGACCAAAGAGATGGCCACCAGCGAGAACTGCACTGATGAGCAGTCGCATACTTCTTCCTGTGGATTGGACCAGACCGCCATCGACAACACACTGCTTGCTTCCCTGGAGACCATGTAGCGACAGATCAGGGACCAGGGAGTTTTTATGGCCAAGGTGAGGAGGGAACTGATGCAGATGCGAGCCGGCAGAGCAGAGACACAGATACCAACCGGTGGAGAGATACCAACAACTGGAGGAGGAGACGGATGTCAAGATGTCAAGAGGAGCTACAGGATCCAGCCAGGCCACCACGCACGATGAGGAAGTTACACAATCCCAGTACAACTCTCACCCACAGTTGGATCCAGCTACCGGAGATCCTTGGCGACTTCGAGCTTCGCCCCCAGACCATCCAGCTTTTGCCCAAGTTCCATGGGCTAGCCACCGAGGAGCTGCACCTCCATCTGCAGGATTTCGAGATGATTTGCAGCATTGTCCACGATAGATTCGTGGACAATGACACGAACAAGATAATTGCCTTCCCATTTTCCTTGGTTGATAGAGTAGCCTACTGGCTGAAACACTTGGGGAGGTACATCACCACTTGGGAGCAGCTCCGTACTGAGTACTTGAACAAGTACTATCCACTCAGCCGGACCAATGCAGCGCGAGACATGATTAGCAATTTCACCATGACCCCAAACAAGCAGTTTCATGAGGCTTGGGATCATTTCAGAGAGCTCATTGACCGGTGTCCACATCACGAGATATCCAAGACTAACCTTGTTCATAGTTTTTTTGTGTGATAACACCGGAGCTGTAGGGGCTAGTGAACGCCTCGTGCGGAGAGATCCTATTTTGCCAATGACGAGGACTAGGTCTGGGCCATTTATGAGGAAATGGCAGAGAACTACAACGTGATGTCCTAGACCCGAGTTTACACTCAAGAGAAGCCCCTCCCACAGGCTTTTTCCTATCAACGGTTTGCACGCGTCGATGCTAGGCCTTCTACTTCTTCGTCAGCAGCAGCACTTGTTGAGTCCTCAACTACCAACATGGGCATCATTAGTGAGAAGTTGGACCACATCGAGATTATAGAGAAGAAGCAGTTCTAGGACCTGAACCAAATTGATTAGTTGGCATAGACATTGAGTGACATGAAGACTTAGATCATGTGTCTCCAGGAGGCATAGACGGCTTCTCAGTCCCGTCCCAGGTCATGGGATGATCCAGGGAGCAGCTCTACCTAGCCATCTGCCTCATACCGCTAGGTTCACCATATCTAGGCAGAGCCAGTTCAGCAGCCCAAGCACTACCAGTAGCCACCATCATCTCCGAACACTCAGATGGTGGTCTACCAATCGGATCAGCCCTTGACAGTCCTTCCCCCTCCACACCTTGAGCAGGAGCCATTGATGGAAGTCGATAGGATCCGGTACTCCCAGTACCAACCTCAGCTTGTGATTCGTCGTGACCATCCTGGCTTTCGATGGTCCACTGGAGGCACCTCTTTTGAACAGTAGCCTCTAGCTCAGGCTGGGCAGGGTAGCCAATAGCAACAGCCCCATCACTCCCAGCAGTACCACCAACAGCAGGGTCCTCGTCCCTACCATATGGGATAACAGTGGAGGAAGCCACAGTAGCCTCATTCTCAGTATTCCCAACCTCCTCATTCTCACTATCAACAATAGCATCAGACTCAACCTCATTTCCAGCGAGGCAACCCGTACGGTTCTCATGCAGATGTCTATGAGAACCCAGTCGTTGATGACCTTGCCCGCTTACTATCTGACCAGAAGGCATCCTTCCAGCGAGAGATGGATGAGTTCCGATAGGAAATGAGGGAGATTATCAAGGGCAAGGCCTCCATACCCGCTCAGACTGAACCAAACCCGAACAATCTGAAGAGGAAATCTGAGCAAGTACAGTTTACAAAGACCACCACTCCTAGTGATACTTTGGGTGGTATTGCTTCCTATGTATTTGATGCTTATGTGTGACACTTAGGAGAGGTAGGATGCCAGCCGGTGATGCATCATCTGAGCGATGACCTGACGTAAATTATAGAGAGCCAGGCGAGGACGGAAGCGGTGCTGAGGTCGCTACTCATATTGATGATGACGGTGGCATTGAAGCTACCACGAATGTTAATCCAGCTGACGGTACTGAGGACATCTTGATTCCAGATGCAGACGGTGGTGCTGATTCCACTAGTATTCTAGTTGCTCAGCCAGAGAGCGGTGTTGATGCCTCTAGTTCAGATGCTGTAGGTGGTGTTGAAGCCATTAGTTTTCCTTCAGTTGTGTTACCTCCTTCTATATCTCAGAGCAGTTATAGAAAAATACAAAAAATGGAAAAATAGAAAAGAAAAAATAATGAATAAAAAGGTTTCTGTATCTCATGTGAGTCCATCTACTTTGCATGATGATCTTGGTATGGACTCTAGTCTTCTACATGCACAGGAGCCTATTCTTGACCCTCATCTCTCTGGAGAGGGTCCATCTGTCCCCTTCCCTCAAGCACTCCGCTTAGAAAAGGGGACCAAAAATGAAAATCCCAAAAAGAGACACCAGCTAGAGTTCAACGAGTAGATGATAGATCGATTCCACATACAGTTGACTCTATAGGAGGCACTAGAGCACATCCCCCTCTTCCAAAAGAACTTGAGAGAGACGATCACCATCCACAGGAGGAGGAGGAACCACAACGCAAAGATCCATGTGCTTACTCATGCCACTTACTTCATGATTCAGAACCGATTACCAGCCAAGAGACTTGATGCAGGAGGTCCATATGTCAGGTGACATATCCATGAGTAGCGGTTCGATCGTACTCTATTAGACAGCGATTCTTTGATTAACCTTCTTCTGGCTGCCTTACTCGACCGATTCAAGTTTGACCCTCTTAGACAGAGAAGGACAATCCTTCAGTTTGCTGATGTATCTATCAAGAAGCCGAAGAGGTTACTCAAGGATGTGGTCGTCACAATTCAGAGCCTGAAATTCCCTGTGGACCTTGTTGTATTGGACATGGAGATCCCTGAGTCTGTGACCGATACCCCCATTATCCTAGGATGTCCATTCTTGGCCACGGCCAATGCGATATCCGATCATGATAGTGGGAAGGTATACTTTCGCATCGAGGTTGAAAGTGTACACATAGAGACGATCAAAGAGACCAGAGCCAGAAATTCATCCTGCTCAGAGCAGATGAGCGACTCAGAGTAGATGATAGATGCAGAGCGAAACATCCACTAGGAGTGCGACTTTGTGATCACAGACGATGAAGCAGTATGGGCAGACCCAGCAACACGAGCTCTTGTCACACATTTAGACGCTGCAGATTTACATATTATAGTTGATGAGAGTTTAGAGAACGCACTCACGGCACATGACACAGTTGAGGCTGATGATCATGACATGGATAATGGGGTGGATTTTATTTCTTATTATTCTGATTCAGATCCCTCAGATACATACATTGATTGGCATGAGTTTGATGATTACTTATCAAGTCTAGTGTCCACAGAGCCGATAGCGAGGGCGGATAACGAGCCAGGTCAGATGAAAGATACACCAGCAGGGTCGTCTGCGTCGGATTCACAAATATTGCGAGAGTTCTTCCATGCAGATCTGGTAGCCTTCACTCAGATATTTCAGAAGCCAGATTTGCCAGCTCCCATTTGTCCAGAACTGAATATTTTGCCATAGAATATGAAGTACAGTTTCCTTGCGGGTGAGCCAGATATGTTCCCAGTCATTATCGCAACGGATTTGACTGGAGATCAAGAATCTCGTTTGATGGAGGTTCTTGAAAGAAACCGCAAGGTGATTGGATGGAGTGTAGCTGATCTCCAGAGGATAAGTCAGGTCCTGTGCTCCCACCACATCTATCTTGAAGAGGACGCCAAGCCATCGCATGAGTTCCAGCGACGGCTAAACCCGAATCTTCGAGATGTGGTCATGAAGGAAATATCATAGTGGTGGAGTGCTAATTTTATCTACCCCATCTCCGACTCCAATTGGGTTAGTCTATTACATGTGGTACCCAAGAAGACGGGTATCACCACAGTTTTGAGTGAGTCTGGAGAGGAGATAGCTACCCGAGTACCCACTTCTTGGAGAGTCTGTGTAGACTATAGACGATTGAATCAGACCACCAAGAGGGATCATTTCATGTTGCCATTATTGATCAAATTATCGAGAGGCTAGCTGTGAAGAGTCACCATTGTTTTCTTGATGGGTACTTGGGGTATAACCAGGTGGACATAACACCCAAAGACCAGGATAAAACGACATTCACCTGTCCATTTGGGACGTATGCTTTTAGACTGATGCCCTTTGGACTATGTAATGCCCCGACTACATTCCAAAGGTGCATGCTATCCATCTTTTTGGACACGATGGGTGATTGTTTAAAGATCTTCATGGATGACTTTTTGGTCTATGACGATGGGTTTGATGCTTGTCTTGACTACCTAGACCGTGTACTTCAGTGCTGCATAGATGTCAACCTAGTGTTATCTTGGAAGAAGAGTCATTTCATGATGACTCAAGGGACAGTGCATGGACATATCATCTCCAATAGGGGCATGGAGGTCGATCCGACCAAGGTGGATATCATCAAGAAACTCAGTCCACCATCCAATCTATGTCAGTTGCGATCTTTTCTGGGGCATGACGGTTTCTACCAATGATTCATTCAGAATTTCAGATGTATTGCCCGATTGCTTACTGATTTGATGATGAAAGACACCGAGTTCATTGTAGATGATAGGTGTCTAGCATCATTTGAGACTCTCAAGGGACTATTTGTTGAGGCTCATGTCCTTCAGCCACTTGATTGGTCTCTCCCATTTGAGATCATGACGGATGCTTCTGATTTTGCCGTAGGGGTTGTGCTAGGACAGAGGAGGGATGTATTACCATTTGTCATTCACTATGCTAGCCGGACATTGGATGTCGCTCACTGGAATTATATTGTGATTGAGAAGGAGATGCTAGTCATAATCTTTTCTTTGGATAATTTCAGATCATATACTCTTGGATCTAGAGTGACTATCTTTACAGAGCACACTGCCGACTAATACAAAGAAGGATGCCAAAGACAAATTGAAGATATGGATCCTTCTACTTCAGGAGTTTGATATTGATATTAAGGATACACCTGGAGTCACGAATGTGGTGGCAGATCGTCCTGCTTAGACAACCTTGAGGATTTTGATCAGACCACACCTATTACAGAGACCTTCCCAGATGAGGTGATTCTTGCTATCACCTCGCTTCCATGGTACGATGACATTGTGAACTATCTTGCCACCAAGAAAGTTCCACAAGGTTGGCCAAGGCATCGACTTGATACCTTCCTTGTGAAGGCCAAGTCATACCATCGGGAGGATCCCACCCTTTATCATGAAGGGGGGATAGTGTCTGGCATCGGTGCATTCCTCAGGAGGAGCACCACAGCATCCTCACTTACTGCCACAAGCTTGAGGCAGGAGGACATCATTTTGGGAGATGGACAACACAGAAAGTTCTTCAATCCGGCCTTTTGTAGCCTACTCTCTTCAAGGATTCTGACGAATTAGTGAAGAGGTGTACTGATTGTCAGAGAATGGGAACTTGTGGACAACGAGATATGATGCCGATGCAGCCTGTTCACTTCTGTAAGGTTTCTGACGCATGGGGCATCGATTTCATGGGTCCATTCCCTAAGAGTCAAGGATTCGAGTACATTCTGCTTGTTGTAGATTATGCGAGTCATTGGGTTGAGGCTATCCCCGTCCGAGACGTAGATGCTAAGACCGTATGCAGACTTTTGAGGAAAAATATCACTTCAAGTTTGGGGTACCTAGAGTTTTGATATCGGAAGGGGGACTCACTTTATCAATGACAAGGTAAGGGCCATTGCGAACGAGTTTAGCATTGACCATCGAGTAGTCACTCCATATCACCCTCAGACCATTGGTCTTGCTGAAGTATCGAACAGGGAGATCAAGATGATATTACATAAGGTTGTTCACTGAGGCCGAAAGGATTGGTCATAGCTTTTCGACTCGGTGTTGTGGGTATATAGGACTTCCTTCAAGACACCTTTGGGCACATATTCCTTTCATCATGTTTATGGTATGCCATGCCATTTACCTGTGGAAATCAAGCACAAGTCACTTTGGGCAGTCACAGAGTTATTATTGGATCCCAAGAGTGTAGGAGAGCAGAGGAAAGAAGAGTTGGCAGCCCTGGAGGAGTTGAGAGATACGACCTTTTCGAGTAGCCTACAGTATAAGGAGAGAGTGAAGATATGGCTTGATTCTCATATCAGCCATAAATAGTTTGAGTCAAATCAGAGAGTATGGCTATTTGATGCTAGATTGAGATTATTTCCAGGGAAATTACAAAGCAAATGGAAGGGACCATACTTGGTCCGAAAGGTGCACGACAACGAAAGCATTGATATATCTGAGTTGTCATCTGATTCTACCTTTCGAGTTAACGGTCAGCGCCTGAAGCCATATCTTGATTGTGATCCGCTGACCATTGACGTTGTCCCTATTCATTTTGCATGAGATGTGGTCTTTGACTCACATCATTTGCATCTCATGCATGATTTTCACCTTTCTTTCGCAGTTGTATAGATCTAGTTGTCCATATCATTCATTCTTTTTATCTAATACCCGATTTTCATCTTATGATTATGTTATACTTAGAGTGTGCTTTACCCAAAGTATAGGGGGTATCAGATATGTGATTATCCATTTGATTTCTATTACCTCTGTTGTACGGCCTATACTTAGGAATATTTTACCCTAAGTATAGGGGAGGTAGTACCTATACATCCTAACCTTCAGTTTTCCCCTTATGCATAGTCTTCTATACTTAGGGTTATTTAATCCTAACTATAGGGGATCACCGACCTCTATTCATTACATTCTTTCATTCGTCATTGCAGTATAGCATTCTTTTCACTTCCCAATACTCAGCACGAGTTATGTCTTCCTTCCATCGTTCTTTGATCACTCTGAGGACATCATTCAAGCTAAGTATAGGGGGTGTCGTATATATTTTTTATATACTTTACCATAACTAGTACTTTGTGTGAGTGTGTGATAAAATAAAATGGCTAAAATCCACTAAACTAAAAATCACAAATATTTTAAAAAAATGTATATAAATGTTTGTAAATAGCATTTGTAAAAACTATTTTTGTACAAATATTTGTAAAAATGTTTTGCTTGTGAAATTTTTGTAAATAGTTTTGTATCAAAATTATGTGTATAGTACAAATTTTTGCAAAAAATTGGAATCTAAAAAGGGTTTGCAAAAAATTGTTTGTAAATATTTGTAAAAATATTTTACAAAACCTTTTCTTCTTCCTTGCATTCAAAATTTTATATATTTTGAAAAATGATTCAAAAAGAGTATTTGTACATGCTTGCTTGTATATTTTTCTGAATCATAGTTTACATTTAAACTAGTCTGGAATTAAATTGAAAAATGAAGCCTGGATAAGACCTTAATCCACTTAACTTCAGAGGAACCTTATAGGATTTTGGGTTAAGACTTTTCAGGTCCATAGTGACTTAATTCTTTGAGTTCACTAGGCTATGTTCACATGTCATCTTGATGAGTCCAAGTAGAACACTTAACAATGCACGCATGACTCTCAGAGACAATGGCTTGACTTGGACACACAGCTTACACATAGCTCAACACGGATGAGGTGGTGAGGAGGCAGAATTGTTTGGCTTGGGGTAGCATACGAGGGTAGTACATCTAGCCAGAACCTCTCATCTTCCTCTAGGGAGGGATGTGCGTCTCAACCTGGTCTAGTGGTAGTGAGGTCTAAAGACAAGAGTCTGTGGGTTGCAATAATGCTTCAAAAGAGGGATAGTCTACTGGCTCAAGAAGAAAAACTCCCTATGTACATGCTGCATCGTGTAAATATATTGTATATATGCACATCAAAAAAATGTGCAAAAATATGAAAAACTCCAAAAAAAATGGACAGGCCTGATTGAAAATAAAATGCATGCCGGAATGTATATCGCGAATAAGCAAAGCTTATGTACTCCACCTTCTCATCTCATGGAAGCTTGCAGCTGGAGAATTACTACACTGGTTAAGCTCCAAAGGATACATGGCTACACTGGTCACGGTTCATTCTCTTCTTTCTCCCTTCTTGAGCTGGTTGAACTTGAACTTAGAAGGGAATACCCCCCTCCTCAAGGCAAGAGCTGCTAGAGTGGGGAATTAGAGTTACCTTGTCGAGGGAGGTTGTTTCTCTATCATTTCTGAGGTGGGGAGCTACATATCACTTACACAATACAAGGAAAGATGTATAATCATTAGAGTTTGCGTATGTAGATTTGTTCCGACCTGGTTATTAAGGAGTCTTGACCATAGAATTGTGGAACTTGAAGGCTGTTGAGTCTTAAACCTATTTCCCAATAAGGTTCGGCCAAACTAATAATTCAAATGTCTGACTGAGCTCCATATTCCAATTTCGTTAAGACAAGTTTAATAACCAACCTTGATTCTTTTTCTTTTCTTTTCTTCTTGTTTTCACTTTTTTTCAAATAAGTGTTTGCTAAGGGACTAGCAAAGGTAAAGTATAGGGGTGATGAATCTATGATTCTCGCTCTTTATTCTTTTATTTTAGCTCTTTTTTTGGCAAAAACACATGTAAATACATGTAAATACAATAACTTAGCATTTTGCATGCTTTTGCTAATATGTCATATTTAGAATTTATTTTGCAAAAATAAAAGAATAAAGGAAAAAGAAAAAGAATGATATATATAGAATAAATACATAGTGACCCAGACCCCCAAGAGAAGGTCAAGTCTTGACCTGATCGCAAAAAGAAAATAAGTAGAGAGAAATAAGGGTCTATTGTGTATTGTACATATCACCTATACATGTACATAATATTTACTTATTTATTTTTGACAAAATTAAATTATTTTATTCTTTTTACACTCTTGTAAATAGACCTAGAAATAAGATAAAAATCAACAAAAAAATAAAAATAAAAATAAAATCATCAAACCTTTGTACAAAATACACACATGCATACTACATTCTCTATTTATTTTATACCCTTAAATAATTGATAAAAATAAAATAAAATTTATTTTATACTCTTCAACTTATGTTGTAAATAAAAAATATAAAACAAAGGTATTTTTATAAAAATAATAAAATAAAAATACTTGTATATAATACATAGGTATATTATACATGAATATACTGTATATACATTATTTTATTTTTCATAAAAGTAATTAAAAATGACATAAAAATAGCACATAAAATAATAAACATTTTTTATTTTATACACTTTTTAATTGAAATTCATTTACTATTTTAAATTCTATTTTCTTTGATTTTTGTATATCCTAAATTCTGATTGGTCCACATTGGACCGTTGACCCCAGTCAACGGTCTCTTCCAGAGCGGGTCAGGTTGGTCCCTCTCGCCGAAGCTTTTTCTCTAAATTTTCATGCCCCAATCCGACCACTTCTTGACTCAATTCTTGCGCTCGATTGAAGCCCAACCTTCCATGATCCTCGCGGACCCCTAGGCGCATCCGGATCTGCCTAGGGTTTCGTGTATCGCTCTGATCTTTTGGGACCCTCGAGCAGCCTATAAATCATCTTCTCCTGCCTCCACAACACTAGCGCTCATCCATCATGCCACCACAAACCCTTATCCACCTTCCCTAGAGTGACATCTATCAGAGGAGAGGCTTAGGATTCGTCGAAGGTGTCTGGAGGCTCGTCGCTCCCTTTGTGGCTGGAGAACCACCACGAGCAACCTCCCAGCCAGCCGCAGCTCAGTTCAGGCCAAGACCTCGATGCCCACCTTCGCCTGAAGCCTAGGAATTCAACCGAGCCTTCAGGTATCGCCTCTCCGTATTTCTGCTTTCGATCCATCTTGTCCATTTCTCCGCCACCGTCGTTCGTAAGCTCTGATCCACTGATCGGAGCTCCGCTACCCACTTCCATATATCCAAATCACCTCGTTGACTCACTCTACACCTTCCTGTGCAACCTGATCATCCTAAGACTCTGCCATCAGGTCGAGATTAGGCTCCAGATCTCCTTCCTCCATCTTCACCGAAGATCGAACTCCATATCACCCCGCTTCCCTTATCTTCTGAAGCAATAACCAAGACCGGAGCATAGCCCCGAGTCCCCTATACTCTTTGTAGGCACATACGTGCACGAGGAAACAATTTCGGACCTCTAGGTGCTCAAGCGGGGCTGCTCCAAAGGGACTCTCATCGCCAAGCCCATCCGTCGATTCTCCTGCCCATCGGAGCCCCTCGTTCGATGTGAAACAGCTTCACGACATTGTCGGACCTCTCTGATCCTTCATCGGAGCGTCGAATCCCTCCGATGCTCGGTTGATGTTCGTCGGGGATTGGTTCTTGCAGACCCTCCTTCCGTCGTTGGATGACCACAGTTATACCAGATTGCATTTCAGCCACCTGACGGTGGCAGCTTTAGAGCCATTATATCTGACGCATCTGACGCACATGTTCGTGATAGATCCTGAGCTGTCAGATGCGTTGTCGCGCATGATCAGAGCCGTACGATAGAGTTGCCTCCAATGTGCACCACGTGCCCCCAGGGTATATTTCCCCCCACCCTCGCTTGTTTATGTTTTTATATTTAGTCCTATAAATAAAATGTGTAGTTAAAAACATTTACAATTTGGACCTCGCACTTTTTATATTTGCACTTTAGTCCCTCTGAGTCTGAAGCACGTGTGTGCTTATGTGCACTCTGGGTTATTTGCATGTTCTACCTTGAGCTCTTCTGTTGTTAATGAATCGATGTTAAGTTTTTAGAAATTGCATTTATACCCATGTGCGTTGGATATTGAGCATGCGCGTGAATTGACTGGGCTATTTATAGAATTGAATAGAAGCACATATGGATCAGGCTCTTCGCTTCTCGAAAGAGTAAGCCCGTATGTGTAGTGACCCCAATATCGATCCTCATATAGTTGGGGAAGTATTGGATTGCGTATAGCAAGTGCTATTCATGTTGATGGTTTATTTAGTTAATAACGGGTCAACATCATCTTAGAGGAGGTGGGTCCATGTTTTAAAGATCGGATTGGGAAATGCAAGTTGGACTTGTATGATAGAATGGGTTCCTACTTCTTTTTACCCGAGTTGTAAGTTCTCATATAATTGGGATGTAACAAAGGTAGAAAGGAAATCTCAGATCTTGCTAGAGATATAACAATAAGTATATCTATTGCTTTGAAAGTGAACAAGGAAATGAACTTTCATAGTTTAAAAAGACAACACAATTTTGATATAAAATCCTTAATCAAAGTAAAATATATTTATGCAAATTGTCTTATTTCAGGCAACCTTCATTGAACACACTCAAAACTATACTTAATCATAACCAGTATAATATCATGGATTGGAATCCATGATCAAGATGTAGTACTTACAGTTGGACACATAATATATGTTGTTACAATGTGCAAATTTCCTCAAAATTGTGACGAATAATAATTAAATAGACAATAGGACAACAACCAGTGGTTTGTGTGTCTCTATAAACTTTATCTCTCATAAACTATGCTTTGGAAGTATCATATAGATGATGATCGTCGTTGTCGAAATCATTATAAAATTAAAGAAGATGTTTTGGCAAGCATATGTGCTCTCAACATTTAATCATGAATGACATGGTTCACTACATAATGTAAGATAGTAGCTCCTTAAGAGATGATGTACTCAAAATATTTGGGTACCTACCTGAACCAAGTCTTTAAGAGTTAAAATGTATGTAGATATAATGAGTGCCATCATTCTACTATCTATACTCAATTCTTTCACAAAGCTTCATAATATTCATATTGTATGAATATGATAAAGCATATATAAATATTGAAATACTCTTATATTGAAGTCTCTTGAGGACATGTTCAATTTAAGAGATCCTTTATCTTAGGCAAAGATTTTTTATAGATTAAGAAAGCGCAGTAGAAGCATGGGTTAGACTCAAGTAAAAAGGAAAGTCAAAAGATTGATTGTACTTTTTTGACTTCCATACATATGAAATCCAAAATTTTGGATGAATATCAATATTGCAACAAACTGATATACTTATAGTGTGACTATCAGGACTATCCAGAGCCTTGGGGAAGGAATCAGATAATACATCGACATATTCTACATCTACATATCATCATTGAAATCAACTTACTTTTAGATAAGATTAAAGTTTGATAATTGTATCTCATTTTTCTAATGTTTGCATATGTTTTAGAACTAGAAACTTTGATCATAATGTTTAATATTCATCCATATGAGAGTTGATGCAATTGTTGCCATAATCTCCATTGGATAGATAAACTACATATTTTCAGTGAAAAAGCCCATAGTCTTAGAGAATGTTTCTATGACCTAGATATTATAATGCATTCATTATTTATTTCTAAATTTGTTGGAAATAAACATACACTCTAGAATAGACCTATCATAAAGTGTTATGATGGATATATTTTAGATAGTAATCTAACATATAGGAGGCTCTACTAAATTAGAATATTAATGAATGGTTCATTAACATTTCTAATACTAGAAATTAAACCTTAAAAGATCATAGGAGGATAAATATCATTTGACAATGATCTAACATCAAGCCTTGGACATATGTCTATTGATAAGATCAATATACTAGTAAGAAATTAAACTTTAGATTGTCTGCATGTTCAAATATTACATACTTGTGAATATTGTATTCAAGGTTAAAATGTCTGATCAACCATTCTTCGGGAATGGTGTAAGATGCCAAGGTATTCAGAACCTCATACATATTGATGTATGCGGACCCCCTATACCACAATGAACATTAATGACATGTGGTGATTATTTATGGTGTCAGATTTCTTCCTTTACCTATTAGAAACCTTTGAAATGTTCAAAGATTTCATAATTTTGATTGAGAACCAAAGTAAGGAGAAAGATGAAAAGAATTTGGTCTGACCAAGGTAGCCAATACCTGTCAGATAAATTCAAAAGAATACCTTATATAAAAAGGAATGTTGTTTCTGTCTCACTCCTCCTAATTCACCTCAACTCAGTGAAGTTGTAGGGAGATACAATTGAATCATGTCTGACATTGTTTTATTAATGATGAATATAAGCATAATTACCTATTGGTTTCTAGGTATTTGCAGTAGAGACTGTAATGTATAAGATTCCATGAAAATCTGGACCTAAAAACCCTCATATGCTATGGTATGGAATCAAGCCCAGTGTTAGACACTTGAGGATTGAGGGTTATTTGGTCCATAACCATAACATGGATGCAAGTAAGTAGGAATCTTGCACTTGAAAGTGCTACTTCATTAAGAATATAAAGGATTGTATTGGATACCTACTTTATGACCTTGAAATTCTTAAAAGATTTCATCTCTAAGAATATAATTCTAAGATATGAATTTCTTGAGAATCAAAATAAGAATGAAGTAAAGGGACTCATTGAATCCTAAGGAGATAATGAGGTTCCTAAAATCAGAAACTAAAAGGATAATTAATGATGAAACACACATACCTCTTCATATCAATTTGAGGGTGGTGAGACCACCTAAAGGATATGGATTCCATGTGCCAAATGAGTTTGACAATGATATGATTTCATATGATGAAGCTTCTGAAGATCATGATATGGAAACATGGATGTTAATAATATAGTCTAAAGTAGACTTCATACACAATTGTCGTGTATGGACCATCGAGGATCCACCAATAGGGGTAAGACCGATTAGGTGTAAATGAATCTTCAAGAGAAAAAGGGAGCCCAATGAGAAGGTAGAGACCTTCAAAGCATGCCTCATTGCCAAAAGCTATACACGGAGAGAAAACATCGCTTGCGACAAGACTTGTTCTCTAGTGACCATGCTCTAACCCATCCGAATACTGCTAACTAAAGATACATAATTTGACTACGACATCTTTGAGATAGAAGTTAAGATTGCATTCCTCTATGAATACCTCAATGACGATATTCATATGAAGTAGTCCCATGGATTTATTGTTAAAGAATGCAAGGCATGCAAGTTAAGGAACTCCATGTATGGACTCAAATAATCTTCTTGTAGTTGGAACATCAGATTTGATGAAATTATAAAGATTGTGATTTTAGATAAAATCTTAATGAACCATCTAATTTGGTTGTTCCATATCTTTACATGAAAGATCTTAGGGATACCTCTTAGATCTTAGTTCTGAAGTTGTTCAGAAGTAAGGAGAAGGGGACATTGGAATCGTCACAATAGTGGTACATCTTGGACACATTCCATTTTGGAAAAATACAAGGAATGCTTCATTCCCTTAAGATATGGTATTAACCTCTCTATGGGGATAAAATCTCAAAGTGTTTGTTGATGCAGATGCGAAAGCTGCTTGTCCTCGTACATCAGTTATGTGAAATCTAGTGTATGCTAGATGTGTACAAAAACCAGATGTCTGCTATGCTATGGGAGTAGTAAATTATTATTAATCCTACCATGGAGATAAAACACTTAACTACAGAATAACATTGCCTTCAGAGATAACTACACTTTTGAGATAGTGATCTAAAAGTCTTATCTTTAAAAAGCCTAAGACTTAAAAGATAAGATCTAAAAGGTCTTGCCTACAGATGCCTTATAAGACATGAGACTATGTCTTAGTCTATGGAGATAGAGATCTCCTGGAACAAGGGTGTTCTAATAAGGATAATAGAAACTTCTTATTGGTTATAATAATTATTGAGTTGTAGTGTCAAAGAAACTATAAACGCTTTAATAAGATGGACTATTGGTTGCATAAGATGCAACATTCGCATTGGATGCGAGCACCGTTACTAGGAGATATGCAAGTACCATAAAAGGACTTGATGTAGTCTCTCGAGAATAGAGTGACTGGTCAGCTTTCCAAGATATTTTCTAAATAGCCTATGATTAGCACATGAGTGTGGGTTTAAAGTTTAGCCCATTAATAACTATTTAGGCTAGTGGGAGATTGTTAAACACGCGAGCCTACGACGAGCCATTATGAAATAAATGTTATTCCAAATCATTCCCTAATCTAAAATAAAGAATAACCATTTTTCTTAATAGGCCCCTCTGTACAATTAGGGTTATGTACCATGGCCAACTTAATGATCATACAGTTATTGATTCAAATGTTGAATCATAGAAGCTGATGCTTGGATGATATCTAAAGAGTTAGATTAAGGGCTCATCAAGTACAATCAAACGATTGATAAGAAATGATCTCCAGCTTGAGAAGAAGATGGTAATTCTTCGCTAAATGATGATATCTAACCGACCTCTTGATGTAGGTCCACTGCATAGGAATAACGATTCAAATGTGTTAGATAAGTTAGGTCAAAGAATTGACTTAGCGAGATCGAGATAATAGAGACCTATATCGTTCACGATATATGCACACATCCTTTGACTAGAGACAAATGTGTTACTATATGTCCGCATATGTACATTTGTCAGACCAATAAGTTGATAACCTAATCAAGGTCTATACACCGGTGAGCTAGTGTTCATATGAGGGCATATAAGAAATACAATCTCTCAAAGGGATTATACAAGTTCATTAATGAACCAGAAAACATGAGCTCACACATAAGATATTGGAATAAATTCCATGCATGGTTATCTCGATTTGAAAGCTTGACATAATTTATAAGTATCATATATACTTTTGGAAATTATATGATCAATACTAACTCCCAATGATCTAATGAGAAACCTAATGATAAAACCCTGAAAATATAGTTCAAATGTGATCTAATACTACATATTTAATCTAGGTCTTCAATTATGCAGGATGTACGGGTATTAGGAATACTCGAGATGATGTGATCATAAATGATTGTATAACTGTGGTACTTCCATTTCGAGGGAGTGATGAAACATGTTTAGATTTTAGTGAGTCCTCTAAGTAGATCAGTAAATTAATCTTGATCCAAATGTTGGACATTGATCTGAATATGATTCAAATGTAATGAGAAGACTATATTTATGTTTTGATTTAATCAAAAATCTATGAGAGGTTCCCGGGATCTAGATTTGAGATATGATCTCAATATCCCAATCACTATACATGGAATGTACAATCGCCATGTTCTTATCTCCAAGTATCCACATAGAAAGTATATTATTCTTGAAAGAGTTCAAGAAATAATTCAATTGTTGATAATGTATATGAGCAATGTAAATTAGATAATTAAATATGATTTAATTATCATGAATAATGTGAATATGATCCATGTTATTTTAGAAACATGAGAATTACTATTTAAGATAATTAAATATGTTTTAGTTATTAGAGATGTGATTAAAGTGGATATCACTATTCATAATAATCATAAATATTATAAATGTGATTTATAATATAATGGAGAGAGATAACTATATATATGATTTACGAATTAAATGTTGATATGAATTGCATTCATATTGTACAATTAATTATATATATAATTTACATTTATTGGGGGTTTGAATTTATTTCATAATTGTCAATGGTTTTATTTGCAATTGTCACAAATAATTTGCAATAAGTATTTGATTATATTTTGTTGACAAAAGATTCCATGAATTAATATTTAATGTAATAATATTACATTAAACGATAATTGGAGAGAGAATTTCTCTCTCCAATTCGGGCTTGGACGCCACCTTGATTAAAAGGGGAAGGAGACTATCTCCTCCCCCTTTTATGGAGGGAGACTCTCTAGTCTTATTTCATTCATGAGAATCTTGACTTAATTGAAATTAAATATATTAAGATTATTTACAATATATAATTTTCTTCCAAATTAAATCATTGATTTGAATTAGGAGTGTATCTGAACCATCAAATATAGTATAAAAGAAAGGGTGTACCTAGACCTTTCTTCTACATATATAATTGCAAGAGCAATAATCTCTCTCTCTCTCTCATGATTGTTCATACCCCCCCTCTCTCAAACCCTAGTGGTCATCCACTTTAGGGTTGTTGAGAGCATCATTGTTGTCGCAACACCATTGTGCTGTCGGATCACTGCTCATGGATCTCCACCTTCTTTGGTGCTACTCGCTCATGAAGAAGGACCCGTATTTCTTGAGATGAAATCATGAGATTCCAATCTCGTATCGTCAATTCAGATCGTGGGAGCTCCGCATGTCATCAACGTGTATGTCATTGCTCCTACGTCGGATTGAACTTGATATAGGAGAATCTCTTACTTTAGAGATTAGCGATCGCAAATACACTCCAAGAGGTAATCCTAATTATTCATTTGTGATCTTGATGAAATGATTTTAGAAGTAGTCTCAAATCATGTGGTTCTATCTATTTACAAAACTTTAATTTTTGTTGCCCCTCTAAACTAATATGACTAGGTGACCTAGATCGTATTTGCTGCAATCTTCACGCTTCTGTGATGCACTAAGGCCTAAACCCTAGCCTTCAGAGTAGATTTATTATCATGCATGGATCATTTTGCATGTAGACTATTGGAGTCAGGTACGTATTTCCGACTCTAGCATTTACATTCCTTGATTTCTGTGCATCAACTTTTTCGATTACCTTATCCCTATTTTCTTGAACTTAGGCAATAAAAAGGCATTGAAAAATTCATAGACATTGTCCTTATTCCAAAAATACCAAAAAAGTGATAACCAATAAAATTAAGACTGCTAATTAAACTCGACCTTAAAAAGAAACATAAGGATAAAATCTCATTTGTTTTGGGGACCCCCTCATTTTCATAAGTACCCTCCTGACCGAGTGAGGCACATACACTTAGTGCTCGTTTAGTTACCAAGTTACCCTGAGGTAACCTGGTTTACCTCCTACATCCCTAGATTGGAATTCAATCACAAACCAATGTAACATCACATACCATTCCCCATTCAACCCTCTTAAACCCTCCTAACTATCCTAACAACTACTATTCACAAGAGAGCTACTCCAACCCAACCCAACTCAGTTACCAAACAAGCCCTTAAGGATTAGAGCCCAAAGCCCTGGATTTGTGCCCTAAGAGCTTGGACTGACTTTTGGGTCCTGATATTGCTGCAAGAACTTGCCTCCAACCTTAGTTGAAGTAGTCTTGTGTTTGAGTAGGTGTGTTCCACCGACTTGAACACAAACTATTCTAGGATACTTCACCTATGAGATTGTAAATAACGACCTTGTCACCTAACTTTAAATTTGAAAAGATAAAGGAATGAACCTTCACGGTCTTCACAGTGTTGAATTGGTGAATTGAGGGGTTTGATTTGTGTTTGTTTTGTGTGTGTTAGATTCTTCTATACATTTACTCCTTTTTCTGTTCATATTTTGACTTGACCATTGTGATCTCCCTGATTCCTGCCTCTTGTATCGAGATGGCTGATTGGAGCAATTTTTACCCGGATTTCGTGGATCTCTCTCATTTTGCTCCAATCAGTGCATATTCATTTTGTCAGGATGACTATTCTCCTGATTTTTCTTCATGTACATATCCACCAATAAACCCCGCCTATCGAGATGGACCCTCCTCTCGAATGGCTACACCAGCATCCTGCACACTCTGATTTTCCATACCAATTAGGGAAACCTACACATCCACAGCTTCAGTAGTCAGATTTTGAGTACCACCCTCCACCATCCCCACCACCACAATCACATTACCCACCATCACCCCCACCTGATGTGATGTTGCTGGATTCCCTCCCACAGATGATGCTCTTGACTATGTAACATGGCTAGTGGAGAAAATGTAGAAGAGGATAAATGACCACACCAAACAGAATAAGAACCACATTGGTGCTCCACCTTCTGGCGCATTAGAGTCACAAGAGGCTACCCATAGGAGAACCTCATCACCAAAAATACAGAAAATTGATCAAAATATAAAATTTCAAAACGACAATGATGGGAGACACACGATCATGACAGATTGTGAGGATATGGCACCTATGCCACAATCTTTGCACACACATGCACACACCACAGTTCCCACCTCCCTACCTATCAAGGATGACCTTGTACAACCTTCTAGTCACCCTTGTATACACACTAATTCTGATCTCTTCCATGATTAGGACGAAATAAAAAATTTAAAAATGCTATCTGACCCAAAAGTGGCAGCTACTATTCAGGATATCATTGAAGCACCACTTCGTAAAGCCATGGACTTTTTGCCTTCCTCTAAGATTAAGAAGAGATGGCGTGGGACTGAATGCCGCATTCTCACCATGGTCACTACCCATGGTATCACCCATCGTATACCTAATAAGAAAAGGGACTATGGTACTCCCTTCGTTAGATGTGAGATCTCTGACCATCATTTTGATTACACTCTCCTTGACAGCAACACATATATTAATATAATACCTTCCTCACATGTCTAGATACTCAATCTCGTACCTCTCAAGGAAACTAGGATGATTTGTCAGTTTGTCAATCAATGAAGAGGTCGAAGGGTATTCTTCAAAATGTTGTCGTTCAGATCCAGGCATGAGATACACTATAGACTTTGTTGTATTACCCATGGAGATCTTAACCCCCGTGGAGCATACTCCAATCATCCTAGGTCGGCCTTTCCTCGCTACTACGAAGGCCGTTAATAACTATAGATCTTGAGAGATATGCTTCCATTCCCATAATGAGAGTGTTGTATTTGAGACGATTAATGAACCAATTGCCACTTAGAAAACCTCCCCTGATAAAGATGTACCTATGTCATCTTACTTAGAGGACTATGACCTAACTACTGAGATCAGAGAGGTTTGTTACACCATGGATGATACTGTGTCACGACCCCGATTCCCGGGCCGTCGGATCCTCCCATATCCGGATATGGTTACTCAGCAATAATTTATCCAGCAATCATAACTAACATTTAGAAATAAATTGCAACTAAAAATACTCAAAAAGAAGTATTTAATACTTTTCCATTCACAAAATAAAGTTTACATGATCCATTATCCCACTACAACCATTTACATGTACATCAGCTGAAAGCAAATACACAGAAATATTACTAACTAACTTACAAAGTAAAGCTGGTTGGCTGGATGTCTACTATGTAAGCTAGCTGGATTACTAAAGTCCTTGTGATGGCTCACCGACACCTGTTGGGTTTTCCATAAATCATAGGATAAAAATTAGCGAATGCTAAGTAACGAAGAAGAGAAAAGTAAACAAATGGGTAATTTTTTAAAACTTGTTATCACAAAAGGTTTCATTCCTTCTCATTAATTTAAGTCATATTCCGTTCTATTCCATATAGGGATTAGTCCAGGGGAACCCCACCATTATTGGACTCCGAAGCTGTGGATACTTCAGAATTGGCGATTGCGTTGATCTGGTGAGCTTATATTGTCGCACGTCGCCTCAACCAATCCTCCAATACTACCCTGACAATTTTTCTTTTCTTTTATTAAACAGGGTCTCAAACCCTCATCCTGGAACACAAAGGAGCACACCGTCCTCGAGGACCCGGTTGCTTAAAACCTCAGGCTAACCTTTAATCATATAACCTAGCGGCTTTAAATACATGTTGTCGTAACCCAACCGCTATTGAACCACCCGTGCCTCCACATGGCACGACCACATCTTTCGTCGTTCAACCTGAATATATTGGCTCCCGGTACCACGTGTTGGAAATCATTCATTTCGTGTGCACTTATCATAACAGGGCAACCGTGTACCACCTAGGTAGGGAAACACCAATACAGGTTCCTTCCGACAAACCTACAGGTTGCATGCCCGACCTGTAGTTCTACTCCCAGTCATCCTTAACGTGACTCACGATCCTTTTTAGGATCCAACTTAAAACGCATCAATTCCTTTGATTTAATTCCTCTGTTCAGCCTTAGATTAGCATAATCATAATTACCGAGTATAGATTTACAAATATATTAATTCATATATTTATATACTCAATTTATGCTCTTTTACCTCCTAAACCCTATCTTTCCAAGCCACTGCATCAATTTGATGCTTAGACCTTATTTTAGTTGAAATCATAAAGCAAACTTTCATATTTTCTCAAAAATAGCCAAATTAGGGTTCTTCGTACCAAAGAACATAAAATCAGAAATTTCAATGATCTCATCTGAAAACCCAACAGCAAAAGGAAGGATTTCGTTACCTAATCGAGCTCTTTCTTGCGTATGCAGTGCTTTATTGTGTTTCATTTTCAGAAAGGATGATTTAAGGCTCCTGAAACGACCGAATTTCATTTTCGTATAAAAAACGCTAAGAGTGTGTCAGGAACGCAAAGAACGAACGAAGAACGTGAAGAACACGAAGAAGACGAAGAATGCCAAGAACATATTTTCTGTTGAAATTTCAGCAAAGCTTCCCCTTATACTGGATGATATGTCTAGGAAAATTTCAGTAGAGTCTCCCTTATATTGGGACATATTTCTCGAAAAATTTCGGTAGAGTTTCCTCTTATATCAGGACATATTTCAAAATAAAAATGAAAAGACTTTCCTCTATAAAATCAATCGAGAGGAAAACCACAACGAAATTGATAGAATATAATTAAACTACAAGAGATGGAGAATCGGTAGATACCACGCGTCTTAGGTAAGTGAATGCGTAACGAATCATAGGGTTCACTAACGTGCACAGCCGCCCGCGCCTAAGTAGGGTGTTACACAGATTTCTCCTCGAACCACAACAGGAAACAAATCGGAAAGAAAGATGAATCAAGAACAAAACTTGGAAGAAAATAGGATGAATTGAAAGCCTAGCTTACGAAGCAAACTAAGAGAGGATCATACCTTCCTCCTCCTCGTTCTCCCGGCAGCGCTTCGCTAGCGCTCTTTCCCTGCCTCCCACTTCTCCTCCCGACCTCTCAACCCTAGCCCTTGGGTGGTAGTGGTAGTGGAAATCGTAGAGAATGAATGGGTAGGGGGTATTTATAGGCTCCAGAAAACCACTAACCATAGTTAGAAAATCATGGTTTAGACCTTAACCATGGTTTAGAGGCCCATGGTTTTGGCCCATGATTTTGGCCTTTATCCCAAACTTGGGGCTTAAGTTAGAACATTCTAGAGGATTCTAGATTCGCTAATGACGCTTAATTAACACTAATTGTGATTAACTTTCACTAATCACGATTTAACATAGTGTTTGTTAATGATCATTAGCGATTTTTAATCCGTCATTAGTTTTTTAATCATGCTTAATTAGTCTTAATGACAGTCATTATGGGTTAATGACATATTAACCCTTCTTACTTCTCTTTCTTCCGAAAATCATAACAAATCGAAATGAAGTTTGATTCACATGAAACAAATTCCATTGGATTTCTCTTGACGAGTCGGATCTTATGATATAGGATCTGAGAGATGCCAAGTTCAAGGCTTTACATACTGAAACCCGAGAATTCCTCTTCAAGGGGGAGACTTAGAAAGCATAGACCTTTGTGTTCCATCTTCTTGTGTGTGGAGATATGTTGATGAGATCCACAACATTTACACTGTTGGTACTTTACCACAGAGGGCCAAGAAAGGAGAGACTTCCCAGGTTAGAAGTGACCATACTTCTTCCACTGATGAGTTCGTGCTTTTCCATTTTAAGACTACTGAGGACTTCCACCACATCGATCCTGATCGGGCTTTATCAACAATTGATGTTGATATCGACTTGCACCTTGTCATATCTATTTCTCAATGGTCACGTAAGAAGATAAAGCTTCTACCTTCTTGATCACTATATATTAGCATCTCCTTGTATATATTCCCTTCATTCCTTTCATCTCATCTCTCATTTCTCTCATCCACCCTGATCAGTGTATTTGCCTTGCTTAGTATGTGCTTTATCCTAAGTATAGGAGATGTGGATTAGTCGAGTGTTCTTTCTTCATTTCGTTCATTACTCCTATTGCTACTTGTACTTAAAGATCCTTTACCCTAAGTATAGGTGGAGTGATGTGTTCATTTTTTCTTAGTTGTTTTTGTTGTTAGGTTCACCTATTCTCTCTCTTGTCTTCTAATTTGTTGATAATTCTTTTCTATGCTTAGGGATATTTTACCCTAAGAATATGGGGAGACAAGTCGAGTCATTTTCTGTAAATTCTAATCCTCGATCATACCCGCGTTGTGTACAATCTTCTATACTCAGGATTAGTTGATCCTAAGTATAGGAGGAGGAGGACTTCTTACTCTTTTATTTGAGTCATTGCAATATATACTACTTTTATATACTTAGCACGGTTTATATCTTCCTTTTGCTCATGAGGGCATACTTCGACCTAATATAGGGGGCTCATATATATATATATATATATATATATATATATGTATGTATATGTATATGTATATGTATATGTATATGTATATGTATATGTATATGTATGTGTATATGTATATGTATGTATATGTATGTATGTGTGTGTGTATGTATGTATGTATGTATGTATGCATGCATGCATGCTTGTATGCATGTATGTATGTATGTATACGTTAACCATAACTCATACTTTCTGTATTTTAAATAATATGGCTAATATACTATATTGGGTAAGGGTTTATGAATAAAAACAATAAAGAATAAACTCTTGTAAATATGTATTTTTTTTTAAAAACAGTTTGAAACTATTTTGTAAAATGATTTGGAAAATGGCCGTAAAATTTTTTGAAAAAATCTTTTGAAAAACTTTAAAAATTCTTTATAAAATGTTTTCAAACCATTTGAAAAATAATCTCTTTGTAAATTGTTTGTAAAAAATTTATAAAAATTGTTTGTAAAATGGTTTTTGATTTTTTGTAATATTATTTTAAAAAAAAATTTCAAAAGTTTGACAACTGTTCGTGAAAATATTTTCAAATTACTTTAAAAGCTCCATAGTTAATATCCTTGAAAAAAATTTCAGAAAAAACATGTATATACATATCACTTGTGAATATATTTAATCCACTATCCCATTTCAAAAATCCCATAAAAATTTGTAAAATTTACAAAAAATATATAAAAATTTTAAAAATGTTTTCTAAATTCCATAAAAATTGCATTTTTTTAATTCCATAAAAAGTTCAAAATCAGACAATTATTTCACAAAAATATTTTCTACATTGCATGAGTATTTTTCTGAATGATTTTAACAATGGAACTATTCTAAATAAAATATGAAGAGTGGAGTAGTCTAGACCTTAATCCACTTAATCTCACAGGAACCTTATAGGAACTGGAATTAAGACTTTCAGGTCAATGAGACTTAATTCTTTGAGTCCAGTAGACTGTGTTCACATGTCATCTTGATTAGCCTAAGTAGAATACTTCGAAACGCACACATCACTCTTGTTGATAATGACTTAACTTGGACATGCACTCTGCACTTAGCTCAACTATGAGGAGATGGTGAGGGCAAGATTCTTTAGCTTGAGAAGTACATGTGTGGAAACATACGTCACTCCAATAAGTGGCCAGTGCTCCCCAATCCAAACTAGTGACATGGACATCTAAAGATAGAATGTTGTGGGTTGTAGTAAAGATTCAAAAGAGGGATTTGTCTACTGGCTCAAGAGGGAAAATCCTTATGTAAATGTTGTTCCATAAAGTATAAAAAATGCAAAATCAAAAGCTCCAAAAAAATAGATGGGCAAAAAGTTAAGTAAAATTCATTCCTGTTAGAGTATCAAATAAGGAAGGCATTATGCTTCAAAGTCAAAGACATCAAGGTTGCCTGCAGCTGGAGACTTGGCCACACTGGTCAAGCTCCAAAGGATATGTGACTTCACTAATCACAGCCCATTCTTCCTCTTTACCCCCTCTTCTCCAGCCAGTTGTGCTTGAACTTAGAATGAAATACCCGTTCCTCGAGTAAAGAGTAGCTAGATTGAGGAATTAAGGTTACCTTACTGAGGGAGACCGTTTCTTTCCATTTCTGATGAGAAGATCTATATTCAAATACTGTACAAGTAAGACTCATAGTCATAAGGGTTTGCGTATGAAAAGACTTATTCTGACTTGACTATTGAGGCAACTTGAACATAAGATTGTGGAACTTGAGGGATGTTTAGTTTTAGATCCTATTCTCAATATGGTTCAGAACACATTAACAAACCAAAGGTCTTAACTGAGCTTTAAACTTTGATCTTGTGAAGATAAGCTCAAGAATCTTAATCATTCTAAGTTCTTTATTTTTTTCCTTTATTTTCTCTTTTGCATCACTTATTCTTCTAATAAGTGTTTGTTAGGGATTAACAAGGCTAAGTATAAAGGGGTGATGATTAACCATTCATTTACTTTTATTCTTTCAATTTGTCTTTAAATCCCTAACAAAACACCTGTAAATACAGCTAACTTGTACAAATTAACACTCAATATTCATCTATAATTAATATATAAATACATGTATTATAATCCAAAATTACAGAATAAAGAGAAAAGAAAGATAAATGAGGTATCAAAGAAACTAAATGGCCCTAAACCATGAGATTGAGTCAATATTGACTTGGACGATAAGGAATAAAGTAGGGGGAGATAAGGGTCGATACAATGTTCAAAAACCCTAATTCTATACTCTGAAAATAATCATTTTTACACTATTTATTCTTCATATTACACAATTTAAATAATAAAATATTCAACATGAAACTTGTACATTATAATATATAGAAAATTATAAAAATAGTAGCGAATAAAAATCCATTCACAGTACAACTTGTACACACAAATGAAAAAGATGCAAACTAACTTTCATTGGTCATCATCTTCCATATGAACTTAAATTGAACCAAACTCACCTTCATTGTATTTCAAATTAAATTATCTATCTAATGAAGGTCGTTTCATTAAAAAAGTAGTTAAGACACAAAAGTTGGCTTTCTGGTGTAGCATTGTACTGCGTATCTATGTATAGAATTAATATATTTTATTCTTTGTATTTTTAATCTCTTTTTATTTTTAAATAATTGTATATAATATATAAAATATAGTAACAACATGGAAAAGAAATAAAAACATTTAAAAGACATTAAAATAAATATTACATTATAATATAAAGGCATATTATACATATAAGATATATACATGTATTTATTTATATATGTAAATAAAATAATAAAAATACAATAGAAATATAAATATATATATATATATATAATATTATAAACATATATAAATGTAAATATAATATTATGTATATGGAATACAAAAAATAAAAAAATAAAATACATGAATATAGGATATCTACCTATAAATATACATGTAAAAATTAACACCTAACAAGTAATATTATAAAAATAAATAAACATCATAAAATGAAAAATAAGAAATATTTTTTTATGTTTTAAGTATTATTTTATAAAACCATTTATTATTTTATTATCTATTTTATTTCATTTTTATTTTGTCTTTAATGCGCCTACGTGGCCCAATCATGGCGTAGGGATATTGACCTCTAGGTCAACACGTCCTTCCCACATGAGCACGACATGTACCTTTTGCCTCTCTTCCCTGATTTTTCATGCCATCTCCATGTGTCTGACCACCTCAAGCTCTTCACCATTTTTGTGCACCCCATCAGCTTCTACCTCGCCATGCTTGTAAACTCCACCAACTCCTTCTGGTCTGCACGCAATCACTCTTTACCCATCATAATCCCTTAGAATTGAGTTCTCGATGGTTGGATCTGTCTGCCTTTGGGATAAAATGCAACTGAGCCCCTCTATTTTTTGTATTTAATATTTACTCATAAATATAATATCCAATGTAAATAAATAGGGTATTTTTCAAGTAGGACCTTGTACTTTCCTGTATTTTCATATTGGTCCTTCGGCCTCGCATGTTGCAACACGTGAGGTTTTGTAATATTTGTAAGAGTACCTTTATAGTTTTTGACCTATTTTTAAATGAATGATTAGTGTGTACTAGTTGCAATTAGGTCCATGTATCTGTAGCATTTTTCTTGTATTTTATGCATATTAAATAATTTTATTGCTCTAAATATTATAGGTCAATTATGTTAGATGCACGATATCTTGATTAACCACGCATATTTTTTCTTTAGGCATTTAACTCATTTACCCATTTTCTGAAATTATAAAACATGCATTTTCTCCTATTTTATCATATTAAATACATAAAAACTATAAAAACTTTTCCAAAAATTCTAAAAAAATTATTATCTATATTATTACATATTCTACCACATATCTAAAAATCAGTAAAAAATGCAAATTACAAAGCTTAAAAATGGCAAAATCCTAAAAATCTTATAAAATTAGTAACCTTATCTAGAAATTCAAAAATAATTCTTTTGATTTTTTATTTTTCTTTATTATATTTATTATCAATAAAAATAGTTTTAAGTTAATTTTTACTTATTTGTATTTATTAAACTAGAAAAATCTTGAATATTTTTTTATTCACTATTTGCTATATTTTCAAATTTGAAAATCCATAAAATGTATAAAAATTATATATATATATATTATTAAAATAGAGAAAAATATGAAAATCACAAAAACATTTTTATTTTGTATATTTTGAATATATTATGACTTTTTTATAAATATAAATATATATTTATATATATCATATAACTTATATATACACTAAAAATTCCTTATTAATATTATATAGACACACACATAAAGAAATTTAAAAGTTTTAAAACTAAAAACAAAATAAAAATAAAAAATATAAAAATATAAAAAATATAAAACATTTAAAATCCATAAAATAAATATAATTAAAAACCCACATAAAAATAAAAAAGTAAGAGAAATAAAAAATATACAAAATAATTATTATTAATTAGAAATAATTTCTAATACATAACTACCTACCAATTTGCTCCCTAGTGTTCGACTCTCTGCATACTTACACCTATACACACTTTTTGTGGAGTTATAATAAATTTTAATTCATGCTTCACATTGATTTATTCAACTATATATTACGGATTAATTATTGGTTGAATTAGAGGTTTATCGCCTCAACGATTAGGGTTCTAGCCTTGTTAGGAACACTAGATCAAGCCTCTGTCTGCCAGATATAACATGACCTTCCAATGTACTAGTAAATTAGTAAAGACCGATTAGTATCGATATAAAACAATGATGGCAGTTATATGGCTTGATTCTTGAATTTACTGTTAAGATATATGATGCAGTAAATGTATTCATGTTTTTCTAATTTATGGAATGCATAATTTTGCGATGAATGAAACATGGATACATGTGTGTGGGATAGAATATGGAAAGTATAAAAAGGATGGACCTACTTTGGAAATGGGGCATGTGAAGAAAAAGGGTATATCATGTAGAATGGATGGTCATATGAGTGGAACAATGTTCTTCATTATTTTATATGCAATTGTATTTGGTTGAATTTGTCTGGACAACTCAACAGAGGAAATAGGATGAGCATTGCACCAGTTTAATAAGGTCCAACATGACAATTTAAAAATACTTCTAAATGATACGAAAGTTCCTCTCGAACTTGTAGTACTTTAGAGAATATTGGAAGACCATGATTTCACTACAATGAACAATATATGAAATTGGAAGATGAGATGCATATATATCCAAAGTGTTAGTTGACTATATACCTTTTCGGAAGGACAATGAGAATCTGGACACTTATCCTAGGTCATTAAAAATTTAAGGTGGATGCAAGTATCTTACATTTGTTGCTGTCATCGAAGTGTTCATCTTTGTTTGTCGAGTAAGGATCTCAAATATATGATGCAAGTATCCTACATTTTGATAGAAAGTATACTACATTCATTGTCATCGAAGTGTTCATCTTTGTTTTTCGAGTAATGATCTCAATCCATTCGGTAATATTAACTATTGTAAGTCGGTGATGCTTGTAGTGTACAAGTTACTACCATGTTAATCTATGAGATCATCATCTACGATGCTTACATTCCATGATCAAGTACACCAGGAAATGCCATAGATGTTTAGCTACAACCACCATTTGATGAGTTGAAGTCCTTGTGGATGGCAGGGATTGGGACATTTGATACATCAACAAATGAGAAGTTCAGCATACACGCAGCTATGTTATGGACTATTAATTATCTTCCAGCATATGCAATGGTTGAATGAGAATGAGACATTTTATTATTTAAGACACCCTTGTCTTCTTCTAGTAACACAAATAGCATAATAAGACAGTTCAACAATAAATTCGATGACACTCTGTGTGACTCAAGCATTTTTAAGATGCAAAGATCTGCTTTGGAATCACGATGAGAACTTAAGAAACATAAGGTTTGGAAAACCTTATTAGAATAATGTCAAAAGATTGTAAAAACAACTGTTGAAAATTACTGTTGGAGAAAAATATATTTTTCTGATATATATTCGAAAGATCGCTATACTATATTTTGCCTTGACGTGATGCATATTCAAAAGAATATGATAGATAACATTCTTGGTATTACGAACTTGACTAGGAATACAAAGATATGTTAAATGAAGGTCAGATATTCATCAAGTAGGTTTGAGGTGTAATTTTCATGCCATGTAGTTTCCAAGTGGAAAAAGTGCATATCCAATAAAAAATTATACTTGAGAATCCATTGAACGAAAAAGAATTTTTACTTTCCTGGACAATTATTCTTCTTGTATGTCACCATGTGTGAATGAGCTAGATAAGAGAATGAGTGATCTACAAAATCATGATTGTAATATCTACATGAAGTCGCTACTACCATTAGACTCATATGGATTTTTAAGTAAAGCTGTAATCGTTTCATTGGCAAAGATAAGTCGTTACTTTGAATATGTGTACAGTAAAGTTATTTAATCGTATATAGTTAGCAAGATGGGTATTATAATAGTGCCTTCACATATTGTAAAAAGGAGCAAATCTTTCTGTCTTGTTTGATGTTAGGGTCAGCTTACCATTCATTTGGTAACTGACACAAGGATTAAAGCTCCAATAATTGTAAAGTTGAATAAACTAAAAGAATGACTTTTTGATAAAAGGCATCCAAGAAGAGTGTAAATGTTTAAGCAATACAGCTATTGTGATCCAATTATTGAGGACTATGATGGTGAATCTATGCAAGTTAATAGTTACTTACCAGTATTCTCAATAATTAATAGATCAATGTGTAGAATTACCCGAATAATTATTATAGATGGAGAGATGTGCACTCGACGAGGAGGGGGCCTGCGGCAAGTATAGCGGTTGCTCTTGTGCTGGTGGTTGCGGTGGTGCGGTGATGTACCGACCTTGGTGATTGACCTGTACTGGTTGTTGCGGACTTGGGGTTCGCCATGATCAATTTTGATGAGTGAAAGGAAATCCCTCATACTACTCTCGACTACTATATCTATAGATGCAGAAGCGGTCGCCTTAAATAGATAGATGTGAAAAAGCTCCGCTTTTTTTCCTCCTTCGTCATAGGCTCGACTTTCATTCTACCTTTGACTAGTGCCCTGACCAACTAGTTATCACATATTTATCTCAGAAATGATTAATATTTATATCAAGTATAAGGATACAATCAGCGTAATGAAGACATATTTCAATTTCAAAATTGGTCTCGATGTCTTTTACAACAACTGAATATATAAGGAGATGGAAAATGGCCATCTAATATTTAGATCTATCATTATGGAAGTCAAATATCTTTGCTTGCTATATCTCACAATGGAAATATAGTTTCGATTTCACATGGTTTTACGACTTCAATACAAAGGAGGTGCGTAAGGCAGTCTTTGATCTGAATGCTGATGGGTGGCCGGGATCAGATGGGTTGCCGATTTTTTTTCTTTAGAGTTGTTGGGCGTGGTTAATGAAGACTTCACGACATTGATCTTTGATCTTATTGCTTCTGAAGAAGGAAGTTACGGAGTGGGTGGAGGACTTTAGACCCACCATATTATCAATACTTTTTTTCTTACTGTAGCCAAGGTTTTGGCAAATTGTCTCAGGGGAGTACTCGATGCAATTATTTTCCCCGCTCAGACGCCTTTTATCCTTGGGCGACAACTAATGGATGGGGTGGTTATGGCTTCGGAGATCGTATCATATTAGAAGATAAGAGTGGTTGGAGTACTTTGGAAGGTTGACTTCTTAAAAGCGTACGACAGAATGAATTAAGGATTCATTTGGGCGTCTACGGTTTGAAGGGGCTTCCTGGATGTGCGGATTGATTGGATGAAGATGTGCATCGCCACTTCCTCATGTTCGGTTCTTATTAATGAAAGGAAGGCATGGGGGTTTTACAGACATCGAGGGGTGTGAAGCAGGATATGCCCTTCGACCTCCCTTTCGTTTGTCATGGTTGTAGATGCTTTAGTGGTTTACAATAAAGCTTGCTAAGGATGATAGTTTTTTAGTGGATAGTTTAGAGACGGTTTTTCGATTTCAGTCCTACAGTATGCAGATGATACTATCTTCTTGAGGTAAGGCAGAGTTCAAGGCTATTAAAAATGTGCTATATATTTTTGTAAGGCTCTCGGCTTTGAAGATGAATGGAGCTAAGTCCGTCTTTGTTCATTTCGATCTGTCTTCCAAGGTGACAGCAACATGTGTGAAAGTTATGTACTGTATGGAAGAGCACGCCCATTACCTATCTTGGCCTGCCTTTGTTAGGTGGGAGACTTAGACATGTGGATTAGCTGCCTACGATAGAGAAGTTGGAGAAGAAGATAGCATGGTGGAGAGTGGCATGCTTGTCAAGGGGAGGGAGGTTGGTATTGGTGGAGGTTGTTCTATCAACAACACTAGTGTTCTTTCTATCCTTACAAGTGTTGTCAGTTTGCATCCCGCAAGCAATTGGAGACACTGATTCATTGTATCTTTTGGTCTTCGTCAGGCGAAGGGAAAAGGATCGCCTTGGTGGATTGGGATGTGGTGACGAAGCCTACCAATGATGGTGGGCTAAAGGCGCTGAGACTTGGTGACACAAACAAGGCGTTGCTCTCAAAGTGGTTGATCAGAGTCTAAGGTGATAGATTTGACTTGCTTACGAGGTTGATACTATCAATCTACAACGTTTCATCTAGCTTATGCGTGCATCTGAGCACTGTGAGTTCACCCCGCACTTTTGGAGTGGTGTATGTTCTGCTCCGCAAGAGGTGGTTAATTCTCTTCAATCGATCTTGGGGTATGGGAGTGGATTCTCATTTTGGCAAGATGATTGGATGGAGGAGGGGGCTTTATGTGCTATGAGGGATCATGGTATCCAATCTATGAGGCAGAGTTGTCTATTAGATCACCTAATATCTACACATTCTCATTAAAAACTCAACTCATTTCAAGAATTTTATCCCATCCACCAGGCCTATCAAATTGTAATGGTCTTAGAAATGATGAAATCGATCCCTACCGAATGGATGGATTGGGAATGCCTGTTAATTTAAATCATATATTCCTCTTATTATTCTAAGTTAACCCCTCCACATTTTTTTTAAAATAACATTAAAAAGTTAAAAAAAGTGACGAGGAAGCTAACTTAACTCTCCCTCAGAGGAGCTCATATTACCTATACATAGGGAGAGGGGGAGGGAGAGGGAGAGGGGGAGAGAGAATTTTGATCTAATTCTATACACGATTGCTTGTTATTTTTGGCATGTTGTGCATTTTTTTAAGTTCCTCAGCAATGACGAATGCCCCGGCTGTCCGAGGGTAAATTTTGATAGAGGTGTTTTACATAATTGCCCATGTAGATACTCCACAATAAGCAAACACTGGCATTGTCCATATTTAAACAAGTCCCCCGACAAAGTCAGCAAGCTTTTTCAGATATCCTTGACTTGTTTTCCATCTAAATATTCTGCTTTTTATACCAACAACTTCCAAAACAAGATAACTTATATTTTTGCAATTCATGCTAATTTCTAATATATATTTTGATAAACAAGATAACTTATATGCATTGTTAGATGAGAACCGGCCTAGGGTCTTAGCTACCAATTGCTAACCAAATTCCTCTCGCCGCGACAAATTGACCGTGATAACAAATAATTTAATATCCGTTGCCATATCTTTTCTAATTAAATGTATAGCAACGCATATTATTCGTTTTTTTGCTTCCTTACATTCGCATCATATATTGTATTAGGTGCCATAGTGCTAGCTATGAATTATATATAACGGCAATTATTCGTTGAATTTTTTTGTACTAATCCTTGCTAAATCAACCATGATTAGCACGAATTTATAATAAAATAGTCAGTTACTAATCATCGTTATAGGAAGCTTTATCAATGGACCCAGCATTCATTGCGAATCACAAGAGTAAACGATTATTTATAATGAACAATAATCATTGTTCTATATTTAGCATCATATGATATTGCAATGAATATTCAGATTATCCGTTACTGTAAGCTACTTTTGTTATAGCGTCTTTTTGCTTGTATTTTAGGATGCATTATAATTTTGAACTTACCATGACATGTACAGTGTAAACATTGGCATCATAGACGCATATAAAAAACTGGATAAATTAAAAAAAAGATCCCAACTATGTGTTGATTCCCAATTAAGGACTTCATCTTTCAAATGTTTAAAATGTAACAAATAGGGGCATGAAATTTCAATTTTAGAGTTTCATGTAGAAATACAAGAGTCGTGGAAGCCTACAAAGGTATGTATTGAGACAAAAGATAAGATTAAACACCTCTTTATTACACTTGAAAGTTGAGGTCTTTGAGACTCGGCACATAGTTGATGCCTGTTTGTGTAAATCACCCATGACGGTTATTAAGAGCCATAAATAAGGATATATGTATAATGCCAAACTTTTTCGTTGACGATGTTGTAAAATCCCATTTAATAAACCAAAGCAAACAAAAAGCTTGCACATTCAACCATAGCTGCATACTTGTCTTCGCAAAGCGCCATGCATGAATCTCCATGCAAATGGACACCCTGTACTGTAGCTTCTAAAAAGGCAGAGACCCAAGGAAGGAACACCATACTCGCATACCTGCTGCATCAAGGATGCAAAGGCATATGTATTATCTTAATCCTATTGCATGTCGTATTTAGCTAAGACGAACATTGACAGGAAAATAAAGATCCATTTTCTAAGTAACTGTGTTGTATACTTTGTTCCAGAATGGGTGGGTTAAATAATCATAGATATGACTCAACTATTATGCTTGTAATCAATTAATTCCAGACATTCCAAACTCCGACAAAGGAAGAAACATCATCTTGGACTCGTCCATCGTCTCCTCCGGTAATCTGGGTCCCCTCCTTGGAGCTTGAGCTTAATCAAATCCCCCACCTGTCATATATCATCATCCTGAGACCCAGACCTCGATCCACCCATTCCTTTGGTATCTTGCTCTTGTTTTTTTCCCATTCGGCAAAATAAGATAGAGAAGAAAAAGGCACTTCTCCATTTAGCCATTCCATCACCAATGTGACCCACTAGTGCTGACACCTTGTTTGCTATTTGTCTCTCTTTTCTCCTTAACCCCATAGCCCTCCATCTTTGCTTTCCTCCTCGCTATATAAGTTTGTCCCCAAGCTCCTCATGTACTCATCCATCGTAGTTCATGACCTTGCTCCTCTTCCACCTTTGCTTTTTCATATATTGTACCATAACAAGGAGGATCCTCAAATTTGCAAAGTTTATCTCTCTTCATGGAGGTATGTTACCAAGTTTGCATTCTAATTTCTAGTTTTGCATTCTATAAAGCTCTTAACTCACTTCATCTACACCTGAAAAACCAATTCGTCCAGTTTGAAGTAATAGAAAGTAGGCCATTGTTTGGTCATCTTTATCATTCCAGATAGTATATATAGTTTACGACATTGTAGTTCCCTACAAAATTAATCTTCTAAGCTAGGCATTCATGAGTTTGCAGCATAATATACTATCCAGAATCGTTCATATGGTGCCACAACTGAACTAAAAATGGCGCAATATCTTGTGATAATTCCATAAATCTATGTTGCTTTTCGTAACAACGAGTTCATTGAAATAATCCATAGCATCTAAGAGTAGAGTTATATCATAGAAAACGTAGTTGATGACAGTTAAAAAAGCAGAGATCTCTCCTTCCAACTGAATGTGCGTATGTTCTTTGCTTGTGTTCTCTGTCTTCAAGCCTTGGTCCAAACTGACCGACTTGCCCAATAGGGATTGGACAGACATGTGATATAGAATAGTATCTTTTTCTTGTGTTGCATCAGCTTGAAGCCATTGGTTTTATCTTTTGAAATCCTTGCTGCAGACTGTGGAATTGAAGGTGGAGATGGTGGCCATCCATGAAAAGAAGCTGAGGAAGTGCCTGTCCAAAGTAAAGGGTATTGTTCCCCATCCTCTCTTTTACAGAACCTGTATGTACAGCACCCCCACAGAAGCATGCAAGCATTTGTTTTTATCCATATTCAATACCATATTCATACAGCCATAATAAACTTCAGAAAATCCTCCCAAGGAAAAGAAGTCCTATTGGCAGAAAATTTACCAAGAATATCTAGATTATAAAATAAATGTCATCCTTGGTTACAATGTTTTGGGACTTGCAAACTATTTGAGTAACTATAGTATGATTTTGTAACTCCCATCTCGAACTTAGCTTGTAAAATTTGTCCAGCATTAGTGTGTTGCTCACAAATTTCTTTGCAGTATTTAGACTTATTTATAAAAAAAGTTGACGTTTAATTTTGCCATGAAGGCATCGAGAAGGTAGAAGTAGAGGCAAGCATACAGAAGGTAGTGGTGACAGGGTATGTACACAAGAACAAGATCTTGAAAGCCATCAGGAGAAGTGGACTAAAGGCCGACTTCTGGTCTGCGCAGAATGAGATATTACTTAATGCATATGGGAACGGAGGTTATGGAAGCTTTCGATTCATGAACAACTTCAGCTTCTTTTAGACTATATATATAATCGATGTTCTTTTCTGTTTTTCTTTTTGTTTTATGCTGAGTGCATGTTTTGAGGTGCTGGACCAGGAGGACCCCTATTTTGTTTGATATTCTTTTTTGTTTATGGGTTGAGTCTTCTTTTTGTTCTTCTTTTCACCCCTTTTGTACTTATTGAAGTAGCTTTTATAATACATTTAATGCAAGAAAAGGCTATTGGCATTGGAGCTGATCTTAGTTCCTCTCGATTTCATACGAGATCAACCTGTTTAACCACAAAATTCTGCAGCCACTCGATCCTCGACAAATGCATAAATAAAAAAACCCATAAAGCTTTATTTGGATATAATAGATATTTCGATCATAAAAATAACTGTTATGTTGATTCTCGATGTGAAACTGGGAGTTTGCAAGCCATATGTGAACTCCTGTGGGAGGTTGCTCTGCTGCTTAGTGCTTATGATCTTAAGATTCCAACCTTGAAAAAGGTCACATGAAGAGCCCTTCTCCCCTTACCCACAACATGAAAATATATGCATGTTTATATACCAAAATTTAAATATTTACGATGTAAGAGAACTTGCATAACTTTTACCAAAGTCAGATACAATGCCTGAGAAAAAAATCAAGTCACCCCCAACAAGCTCCTCTGCTCGAGCGAATTCTCTCGGTCTCTTAGAAGCATATAACTTCTCCATCTTTAACCAAAGAGTATTTGCAAAAGTGTTCCCGAGGAAATCTGTTTATTTCAAACTACCATTCTTGATCGCTTTTGACCTTGGAGTATGGATGGCAAAACAGGGAAATGCATGGTCTTTAGAAATAATAAAGCTTTCATCTTTTCTTTCAAAGATTTAGTTGATCATGTTCACACTAATCATCTTGCCAAAACTTTAGGGCATCTTATCACTTATGACAGTGTATGCATCTTTGGCTTAGATCTCCAGACAGTTATCGAGTTAGATTGATCCTGACAACTCGTTAATTGAGGTTAATTAGATCCATCGATAGCTTCAAAAAAATGCATAATTCCAAATTATCAAGTAGTAATATATAACTCATTCTTACACTTTGTGGGTGTAATGAATCAGGAACATTTGGATTTGAACTGCATCAATTAATATTTTAGTTAAGTTTGGTAATATTAAATTGATTACCCAGTTGCATTTTCAATTCAATCAATTAAAGCACCATCAATTAATTTTAGTTAAGTTTTGTAATATTAAATTGATTACCCAGTTGCATTTTCAATTCAATCAATTAAAGCACCATCAATTATTTATAGAAGACTACAAATATGCCTTCAAACTCTAGTATATCAAAACCCTTTCTCCTTCTCACACACAACTCTAGTATATCAAAACCCTTTCTCCTTCACACGCACACACATAGATAGAGAAAGATCCGATGATCTATCACATTGACTTTTAATCCGAAAAAGTTGGAAAGGGATCGACGTGACAGTTAGGGTAGGCGAAGTCACGACGTCCTCATGGATAGATAATTGACACCCTCGAGGTATGCGTCAAACCTTAGGAATGCCATGCAATAAGATTGACAGTGTCTTCCAATCAAAATAACCGCACTGATTATCTTTCACATGGCGAACTTGCATGACCATGTCTTCCTTGGTCTGAATGGTATGCGCCACACATGAAGGACTGCAAAAAATTGCAATGGCTATTTTTATGCTTTATATTTAGAGATGACCTAAATTATTGTTATTATTATTATTATTTCTAGACATGATTCTGCACGTAAATGTGTTAATATGTGACGTTATTTGCCTTCTTCGCACTTCGAAAATATACACCTTTCATGAGTTGTTTAGCATTCTAACAAACGCTAATAATGTTGCTAGATCAAGGTGTTGGATTATACAAATGTCATGCTTGAAATTTACCTTGCAATATACGAAATTGTTCAAATAAAGATTTGTAGAAAACTTTAATCAATTAAAGAAAACTAATACTATAGACATCTATAATGAGTTATCATTAATTATCAACTAGTGGGAGTTAACACGTCGCAATTTATAAAATGATCCATCAAATATTATTTAATAAATTATGTATTTAGAACAATAATAAAAATATTGGTCGATTCTAAATCAAAAATCCCATCTAGAAAAGGTAAGTCCACGGCCCCAACTATTTATATATTTTAAGGGATATTTACAACCATAATCTTTAGTAATTTGGTAATTACCCCAGAAACCCTTCTTAATCACGAATTATATGAGAAACCTTGAATATATGCTTAACTCTTACATTACATAACCCCGTATTATGTTATGTTCAGGATGCCTGTTGTAGTTGACATTTTCCTTTTAAAAAAATGTCAAAATTGCCCCATGATGATCAACCTTATTTACAAGTCATTGCCTCTCGTTCTCTTCCTTGATGCGCCCATGCCCCTTCCATCTCCTCAATCCATCTGTGCCTCGCTCAACCTTCACTCCCACCTCTGCCTCGACGTGACCTGCAACTTCCTCCATCACCACGCCCGTCGATGCCCTGGGGAAGGTGCTGCAGAGGTAGGTGCGGAATGCATGAGGATATGAGGGAGGATGGAGGAGGGTCTTGGGGAGGGGGCGGCGGAGCCCGTAGGGGAGCTGGAGGGGGCTCGAGGAGGGGATCCCCGGAGGTGGCGACAGAGCTGGAGAAGGGTCAGTCTGGAAGAGGGTCACCGCAGGAGGGCGACGCTAGAGAAGGAGACGTTAGAGGAGGTCGAGGCTGGAGAAGCGGTGGAGGAAGGGGGGAGGGGTTATGCAAGCCCGAGGGAGTAGGGTGGGCGGGCGGTGGCTGGCCTAAAGGGGGGAGGGGTGGGAGGAGGAAGGGGCGTTGGGCGGGCGGCGACTGGCCTAGCCTGGAGGTGGTCGGATGAGGGGGGCAGCTGGCCGGGAGGTGGGGGTGCGGCGGCTAGCCTGGAGGATGAGGGAGGTGGAGGGGGTGTGGCGGCTAGCCTGGAGGATGAGGGAGGTTAAGGATAGGGGCGACGACGAGGCCTGTAGGAGGGAGGAGAGGAGGAGGGGTGGGGGCGACTAGCCTGGAGGAGGGGGTGGGCGACGCTTAGCCTGGAGGATGAGGAGATGGAGGAGGGGATGGCAGCGGCTGGCCTGGAGGAGGTGGACGGCAGCGGCTGGCCTGGAGAAGGAGGGGGGTTGGCGGCAGCGGTGGCCTGGAGGAGGGGATGAGGGTGAGAGGAGGTGGGGTGTTTTTTTTCCTTTTTTTGCATTTGGTTTAATTTAAGCGTTAGATTTAGGATGGATTAGATTAACTCAAAAGCTTGGTTAAGTTAATTGATTAAAATAACAGAGGGTTACGCAGTGTAGGACGACACACTTATTTAGGGTTTTCTCATGTAATTCGTGATTATGGAGGGTTCGTAGGGTAATTACCAAACTACGCAAGGTTATGGGTGTAAATATCCCATATTATAATAATAAAAGCAACTTATCTCTTTCACGTATGTATTATCATTTACATGTAATGCGTGTGGGCGTGCATGTTGTGTGTGTATGTGTGTTGGGGGGAGGGTTGATCCTGTGAAAGTCAAAATCTGGGAGAGCATGAGAGAAGTGAATCTGGACCACTGGATTCTACTCTTCTCTCTCCTCCTGCAATCAATGAGGAGAGAGATGACATAATCTATTTGTCCAAAATCAATCCTCTCATGCTCTCACAGTTTTTGTCCTCCCTATATAAATAAGGAGAAACTTCCAATGATGAACCTTTCCTTGATGCATGGAAAGCTATGTCATTTTAGGTATTTTCCTATTTATTTTACAAATTCTAACTCAATATCTTTAATAATAAATATTAGCATAATATGTATATTAAAAAAAGTTTATGAAAATATTATTATATTGGATAATAAATGTTAGTTACAATATAGATGCTATATTTTACAAAACAATGTGATTAACATTATTTCACAAAGTGCATTTTTTATTTTACAAAATCGTTACACAATTTAAAAAAGGGATTTTTACCCGGCAGACCCTATAATCTTTGTCAATTACCTCTACGATCTTTGAAACATCATAATTCCTCCCTCACCCCCGTAAACGTGTTAACCTTTACCCTACGGATCCTGTGGTTAACCCTCATACATTAAGCCGTTAAGTTAACCAGATTATGTTATCTTCTTGTACATTATGCCCATTTTATCTATCAAATTTACCATAAGTACCACTCCTCTCCCTCCCCCTGCTTAGCCACCATTGCTCCCCCGGCGGCCGGCGCTCCACCGGCTCCTAGCTCGAAGCTCCCCTGCAGAACCCACCCACCCTCGCGGCGGCCGGCGCTCCACCGCCTCTATCCCCTGCTTGGCACCCCTCCTACTGCCCGCCCCCGCCACCGCACCTCCCCAGGTCGAGCCCTCGTCGCCTCCCCACCCCCTCCCCTCCCCCCGTGCCTCCCCAGGTCGAGCCCCCCGCCGCCTCCGCCTCCCCACCCCCGCCCCTCCCCCGCGTCTCCCCAGGTCGAGCCCCCTATCGCCTCCCCAAGGTCGAAGCCCCCTCGCCACCCGCGCCTTCCCCAGGTCGAGCCCCCCACCGCCTCCCTAGGTCGAGCCTCCCCGCCACCCGTGCCTTCCCAGGTCGAGCCCACCGCCACCTACGCCTCCCCAGGTCGAGCCACTCGCGCCTCCCCAGGTCGAGCCCTCTGCCACCTCCGCCTCCCCAGATCGAGCCACCCGCGCCTCCCCCAAGTCGAGGCCCCTGCCACCTGCGCCTCCCAGGTCGAAGATACCCCCCCCCCTCCACGGGTCCCCTGCTCGCCCCCCTTCCCCCACCTCGACCATCACCCCAGGTCGGAGCCCTCCCCCTGACCCCGTCGTGTCCCCTGATCGAGCTCTCCCCGGCCCAATCGCCTCCCTGCTCGAACCTCCCGCCGATTTTTTTTCTCTGGGTTAATTCTACCCGTCCAATTGTGGTTGGTTAGATTAACTCAGTTTTAACCCACCCAAGTTAGCCCAAGATGTGTCAATTTAACGGTTGGGTTCGTGGGGTAAGATGGAGCAAGTTTACGGGGTCGAGGAAGGAATTATGATGTTTCAAAGGTCTTAGAGGTGATTGGCCAAAGATTCATATTGGCCTGTCGAGTAAAAAACTCCTTACAAAATTGATATTGGCTTTTTAGATTTCAGGAAAGGCCCACCTCATTGGAAGGGTCCCCTATATATATAGGGTTGATCAAGTGAGAGTCAAAATTTGTGAGAGCATGAGAGCAGTGAATCTGGACCACTAGATTATACTCTTCTCTCTCCTCTTGCAATCAATGAGGAGAGAGATGACAGAATTTAGTGGTCTATGATCATCTATCTATCTCCCCCCCCCCCCCCCTCTCTCCATATATATATAGAGGTGATCCTGTGAGATGATGCCTTTTTGAGAGCAGAAAGGAACAACCCATGACCGTTGATGCTAACAAAGAATGAACAGTTGAGATGAAAAACATTCAATCATATTCCCTGTTTTCACTGCCATGCACTTTATTACCCTATCCCAACAAGAAATCCCAAACTACTGCTCTTTCCCCATCTTCCTCTCCCTTCCGGCAAGTCGTCCAACAATACGAGCACTCAAGCTTGATCTTCACACCACCGATGTGACGTTGTTCCCTCCTGACCCTCGTTCCCACACATCTCCACCGTGGACAGGATTCTTCCGTAATCATTTGTTCCCCACAACCATTCCTTCCTCCCACTTGTGCCCTAAGAAACTCATCTCCTCACAGCATCTCCATCTTCACACAGCACCACCCATCCCATGCCGAGAGTGCACGATATCGACGAGATATAAGGTCTTGACTTTCGTGGTATAGTTCATCGGGATGCTAAGTGTCAGCGTCCTCCCGTCTAGCACCTGCGGGTTGCACCTGATGACAAAATCTTTGACTGAGATTTTATGGGTTTTTACCACGTCATTCTCATCCCTCCTGAATATGTGATGGGGCTTCTCGTCGAGTATGAACACCGCATCCGAGGGATTATACTTGCCGTTGTGTTTCCCTTTCTTCCCCGGGCTAATGTCTAGCAACAAGATCTCGTTCTCTGTTTTTGTGATCTTAAAGTGATGAGATATATACAAAATCTCGTCAACAACAAGAAGGCTTTTGATTATATATATCCATGTACTTCAAAATTGTTCCACGATTTATCTATAAATGATGTTGATTCTTTTGTATCAGTAAAATTTGATATATTGTAAATCGTTTGCAAGCGCATCCTTGTTGTTATCTCATCAAATTAGTATAACATTCCCCATTCTGCTAGTGTCTCATGGTCGTAAAGGGTTGTATTTTGAGAAAGTCGATGGGATATTCCACGAAGAATCAATCCTTCCATAGTAGAAATTGGATTTTTAATCATTCAGGTCATCTTTATTGTGCAATTTAATGCTCGTTGCCATTGCGAATAATGGTTCTTAATCATGTCTATTGTGTATTGTTGCTTTCCCTGCCATTGTTTTCCTTCTTGGTGATCAGTTCTTAAGGTCGAAGAGTTGGTGTTGTTTGGATATTTAAGATTTAAAGTGACCTTGAGAACCACTTGTTTATGGGTTCCAGAGATGTTGCTCACAAAGAAAAGGTTCCAATCATCAAATTATCCAAATTTTGTCTCAACGCATCTTATCAAACTTTGGATCATCCCATTGATAAATTTTGACTGTCTATTAAATCCTTATTTAATAATTTATGATTATGATGCAATACTTTTCTAATGGTAAATCTGGAAAGAGTTTTTGAACGTTCATGTATAGTGACAATTTTGAACTAAGATAGAATACTTGATCAGTTTTATTTTTCGTTTCACAAATTGATTTGGTAATTGGAATGAAACTGTTAAATCTGTTGTAATAAAAGTCAACGTTGCCCTCGATTCAAGAGATGCCAATGCTGTATTTATGATTGAAGAGTGAACAAGGGGATGGACTCCTGAAACTTGTATTTCTCGGATTTATATGATCAATAGGGTCCTTATTATTAATTTTAACGTTGCTATTACAGATCAAATAAATGAACTAATTTTCTCGAGAACGAGAATATTCCGTACTACGAAGTTAATCAAACAAAGGCATATATTCCATGATGGTACAGTAACTTAATTGAAAGTGGCATGTAAACAATATATCAGACATTGGCATCTTGAACCGCCTTTCCGCATGCATTGGATTTCCTTTCCTCATGCACTGGACTTCCTTTCCCTGATGTCTTGAAATTTTTCAGAAAATAACATCCATAAGGTACAAGGTTCAATGTTGAATGCTATTCAGTTAAGATCTCTGTTAATCATGAATATAGAAATTACATTGAATAATTCAAACAAAAACTAAAATGCAAAGTGATCTTTGTAAATTAAGTTCGATTTCACTATTTAAAAAATATATTATAATTCTCACAAATACAATCTGAATCCTATATTGTTTTTCACTCGTGATGCTTCCAACTCTAATCTTCTAACCCAAATAACAACAAAAATATAGATTTACTTGAGGGAAAACAACCAAAATAACATTTCGGCATTTGTTACAACCTCGGACTGCATGAATTCTAGCAAAAAAATGAAGAAACTATCATAGTACAAATAAATCAAAGGAGAAATAACTACAAAAGAGAGGACACAGTAGTTTCTGAGGAGATCGTTGAAGGAGAAGCTTTGAGCAATGATCTACTTGCCCAGTACGAATAGTGCACAAGGAGACTGCTAAAAGGAAAAGGGATGTGTCAATGAACTACGATGGAGCACGGTTGAAGTCGTAGCAAGCCGTGCTTCCCAACATTTGCAGTGAAAAATGACGACGAGGAAGGATCCCGTCTATGGCGGCGGTGTGTGGGAACAAGGGTCAGGAGGGAACAGTGTCACACCGACGGTGTGAAGATCGAGCCTGAGTGCTCGCACTGTTGGACGGCTTGCCGGAAGGGAGGAGGAAGATAGGGGAAAGAGCAGAAGTTTGGGCTTTCTTGTTGGGAGAGGGCAATAAAGTGCACGGCAGTGAAGATGAGGAATATGGTTGAATGTTTTTCATCTCAGTTGTTCATTCTCTGTTAGCATCAACGGTCATTAGGGATAAAAATGGTCGGATACAGATACGGATATAGGTATTACTGTATCCTTATCCGTTTTTTAATACGAATACGAATGCGGATACGGATATTGACGGATATTAAAACTATCTTACCATATCCTTAAAAATCGGATTCGGATGTAAAACGGATACTGATCGCACACGAGTAATGTTAGAAATACTCTATAGAATTGACTTAAATATATAAGAATAAATTGGAAAACACTGGATATTAATTCACTAAATGTGTGTATCATACAAATTATATAAATATGGTAAAAGAAGGTAGAGAATTGTGTTATACAGGGTTAAAATTAAATCTATCACTATATTTATATACAAAAATGGATATACGGATACAGATACGGATGTTTGCGGATATCAAAACGATATCCATATCCGTATCCATTTTAAAACGGATACGGATACGGATGTCAAAATATGTATAAAACGGATACGGTGACGGATCGGATACGGATATATCCATATCCGTTTGCATCCCTAACGGTCATGGTTGTTCCTCTCATGCTCTCAAAAAGGCATCCTCTCATAAGATCACCCATGTATATATAGGGTAAAATGGGGTTGTCCCCAGGGGTAGTTAAATAGCTCCCCTGCCCCATTTTCCCTATATTTTTTTAAAATAAAATTATGTAAATTCATTATTATATCCCTATATTATGTCATTCAAATTTCGTGAGAAACAGAGACTCCTACGACCTCCATATAGACAGTATCGATTTAAAAAATCATGCAATCGTTAAAAAATGACTGTTTAGATGGAGGTCGTAGGAGTCTCTATTTCGCACGATATTTGAATTGCATAATATAGGGATATAGTGATGAATAGTCACTGAAGAAATTTCAAAAAAAATAAAAAAACTAGAGAAAATGGGGCGAGGGAGCTAAGTCAGCTCCCCCTAGGGGGCAGCCCCATTTCCCCCCATATATACCTATATATAGGGAAATTACATGTTCTAGATGAAGGACATAGGAGTCTCAGTTTTTGATGAAATTTGAATGACATATTAGAGGGATATAGTTATGAAAATCCATGAAAACATTTTTTGAAAAAAAAATAAAAAGAAGTGGAAAAAAGAGAATGGAGTGGGTAAGTTACCTACTCCATGGAGTATGATCCATTTCCTCTCTCTCTACACACACATATACATATATATATATATATATGAGAGTTGATTTTGTGAGAGCATGAGAGCAATGATTCTGTATTACTAGATTCAAATAGGAGAGAGAAAATTAGGAGAGAGAAGACAGAATCTAGTGATCCAAAATCATTGCTCTCACGCTCTCACAGCATCACTCACATACATACATACATACATACATACATACATACATACATACATACATACATATATGGGGAAAATGGGGCTACCCCTTAGGGGAGCTAACTTAGCTCCCCCACCCCAGTTTTCCTATTTTTTTATTTTTTTGAAAATTTCTTCTGTGAATATTCATGACTATATCCTTATATTATGCCATTCAAATTTCATGCGAAATAAAGACTCCTACAACCTCTATCTAGACAGACATTTTTAAAGGTCGCAGAATTATTGAAATTGACCATGTCCGGATAAAAGTCGTAGAAGTCTCTATTTTGCATGAAATTTGAATAGCACAATATATGAATATAATGTTGAATATTCACGGAAGAAATTTTCAAAAAAATAAAAAAATGGGTGGGGGGGAGGGGGGATTGCTTACTTAGCTCCCTTTAGAGGCCAAGCCCATTTAACCTGATATGTGTGTGTATGTGTGTGTTAAATGGGTTTGTCCCATGGAGGGAGCTAAGCAAATTTCTTTATTCTTTTTTGAAAAATGATTTGATGGAAACTCATCACTATATGCCTATATTATTTATTCAAATTTCGTACGAAACAGAGACACGTATGACCTCCATCTAAACAGTCATTTTTAACGGTCGAAGAATAGTTGAAATTGACCATGTCTGGACCATATGATTCTCTGCTTCATACGAAATTTGAATGGCATAATATAGGGATATATTTACGAAAATTTACAGAAGTACTTAAAAAAATAAAAAATTGGGAAGAATGGGGTGAGGGAGCTAAGTTAGCTCCCCCTAGATGACAACCACATTTTCCCCCATATATATGTGGTTAAATGGGGTTGCCCCCTGGGGGAGCTAACTCCCTCGGCCCCCATTTTCTCAATTTTTATTTTTTTGGAAATACTTCCATGAAAATTTATCATTATATCCATATATTATGTCATTCAAGTTTCGTGTGAAACAGAGACTCCTACGGCCTCCATCTGGACAGACATTTTTTAACAATCGCAGAGTATGCTTTAATTAGTTTCCAAATTTTATCTTAATTGGATTTGTCATGTGCCTTAAATAAATTGTAGAGTTATTTTAGTAAATAATTTTTAATTAAATTCACACATAATTTTTTTACGAAATTCCAACTCTCTTGGATTGCATATAAAAATATCTTTTTGAGATAATTCGCTCTCTGGATAAATTAATATTGTGGATTTATTAGGAATTATATACTCATTGTCACTCCGTTTCTATTACAAAATCCATAAAAAATCATATACTATCAAAAAAATTATAAAAACATTCATGTAGTTTCATTTCATCATGTTTAATCTCAGTAAAATTTACATAATTTTTGCATTCTATTTGTGTCAAAAATTGTGTAAAAACCTATAAAAAGTGTACATTTTCATTGCTGCATTTTAAACCATAAAATACCAAATATATATTTTGCATTCATATTAAAATTAATTTGGCTAAGTTGTGTACTTTCTTATAAAACTTGATTCATCCGCATTTTGCATCCGCATTATTTTTGCATAAAAATACAAAAAAAATCGCATTGGAATCTAGACCTAAGTTTTCGAAATTAGACCAAAGTTGTTCCTTTGCCTCTTTGTGTTCGACCTGGACTTGCTCGGGATACAAATTAAAAGCCGAGTCCTCTTCGCGGAGATCTTTTCTCAGTTTTGACTGATTCGCTAAGTAATCGTATTACAACGAGTACAAATTATATCACGTATTTAGCAGTCCGTCATTTATTCATTGCCCGAGAATTATTGTGCGTTAGTTGTTGATTGACACAATAGATTGAGGATATTTGAGGGCTGAGAGAGCGGCCGACAGAACGATTGTCGGACCAGACTTGTATGGCACCACATACCCTCCAAGATCGGATGATAAGATCCCTCCTCGATTTTAGCGTTCATCATGCACCGACTCTCCTAAAAGAGTTTCCTTTGCCATGTGGTCCCTCGCAAAGAATTCAACAAAGAAATAGGTCATAAATAGATAAAAAAATTATTTATAAAAAATAAATAAAATACAACTGATTATGCAGATGAATATGTACAATCTTATACTACATTGCTCCCTGACAACATCGTCATATGATAATTTAACTTACTCGAGGTATCTAGCATCGGTCTTGAAGGGTTTGTAGTGTCCGACAAGTTGGATCTGGAAAATGCTATATCGGTGCCACTCTCAGCTCTCAATACCCAAAACAATCAAATAGATCAACAATAAACCCACAATAATGACAAAACAATAAAGGAATGTGGGATGAAATTTATTACATTCTACATAAAGATGTGGCATCAAGTGTAGGGGTTGAACCATTGAGAGTAAATCGCGGATATGCATAAGATTGTCAATTAATAAAAAAACAATATTTTTGTATTTTTTCTACTTTTTGATTTTTTGTAGGTTTTAAATTATATTTATTTTTATGTCTTGTGATGTTTTATATTTTTTGCAAATTTTTGGTTTCTTATTCTTTTTGAAGATGTAATATATATATATATATCTATATCTATATATAATAATAGTAATATATATAATATAGAATGTATAACAAATATATAAATAAAGCAATATATATACAGGAACGGTCTTTTTTATGGTTTTAATATATATATATATATATTGGGTACATATTAATAATACTAATAATAATAAGTATGAATGCATTATGATATGTATAAAGTATATATAAGTGATACATGAATTTTGCATGCGGTTAAAATGAGAAATGTCAGTTGTATTCGAAGCAAAATTTAGTTAATCAAACAAAAAAACAAACACCAGAATGAAAGAAAATCGGTGTTGGTTTCACTATTTATTTATCTAGGTAAGTATTTTCGGGTTGAACCAAGGAGGCAGAAAGTCGTGCTCGTGTTTTTCGAGTGAATAAAATATCTTAAGAGTTTTATCTTTCTTTTCTTCTCTTCTTCAACAAGAAAACTCTTTTCGATATTTTAGTTTTATTTTTTTATTTGATTTTTTAATTTTTCAATTTTTATTAATTTTCAAAAGGGATATTTTTCAATCGATTTATTTATAATATAGTATGTGAAATATAGAGTATATAGGCTGATACTATATAGTGGAGAAATCACTCAAGCAGCGGGCTCGAGAAAGAATACGAAATAAATCTAAACATCTAGAAAATCGAAGAATAAAATCCAAGTAGAATGTGATAGAAAAATCCTATAAAATCGAAACAAAAATAAAATGTAAAAAATGCCACGAGGGTATAATGGTGTCCACAAGTATCACAATAGTCCAAAGTCTAATGTAGAATATGTAGAGGAGAAATACAATAAAAGAAAAAGGAAGTTATTACAATTAGGTCCCTAGCTAAGGACCTAACTGTAAGAAAAAACTAGAAATTATTAGACTTAGGTCTCTGGATAGGGACCTAAATGTAATTAAGAGAAGCTCTAGAGGCGGAAATGTATTCTAGAGTTTTGCATGGATTACTTAGCAAATTCTCCATCGGTTCACACATGTAAAATCTGGATTCGAAGTGCGAGACTCGATCAAGGCCATCCAACGGTGACAAGTGGCATGATTTTGGGGCACGAGTTCTTCACGATGTTCTTCCCCAAAAGTCTTAGTCGGCGACAGCGGGCTTCCTTCTACTCGATCCTCTAATGATGATCACGACTATGGAATAGCTCCAACAGAGCCAGAAGGGGTTGCCTACACCCTCCAAGCTCCCTTGCGATGGGAGGTGAACGAAGAAGGGCGGCGATGAAGCTTTGGAGCTCGGCTAGGGTTTCGAGACCTGGAGATGAACTGCACCTTCTTTCGATGGATTGATGAAGAATCTGATAACTCCAACTGATATAGTTATGCTCTAGAACAAGAATATAACATGCAATTAAGAAGTAAATGTTCGATTCTCGACGGAATCAGCCAAATTATTGAATCGTTTTTGCAAGTCAAATAGGGTTCCATGAACTAAGTTTTCAGATGGCAAATCGAATAAATAAAGATGGAATTTTGGTTTGACGTAACATGTAAATCGAGGATGATGGTTAGATTGATACTAAGAACGTAATTAGCATCCTAATTCGGCACAAGATATGAGGAATTTCGAGAAGGGGGCAGATGTGTTCACCTGGGAATAGGTGTATGACCCTCGGAGATAGCTTCAACGACCGATGATGCCAGAGCTGTACGCTCGTGATGCGGCGGTGCAAAGCCAAGAATGGCCTTGGAACCTCTTACCCGGAGATCCAACTTCCACATAGGACTGCCCGTAGGGGCTATCCCCACTGGAGTTGGGCAAAGCGACGTGAAGAAGTTAGTGGTCCGACCACTTAATTATGAAGTATGAGAAGTTGGTTTGAACGAACAAACTTTGGATCATTAAATAGAACGATTGATGGGAAGTTGGATTAAATCTAATGGCTGGCGGATATTAGGGTGGTTAGGTCTAGATGATCAATCGTTTGGATGTGAAGCGGACACAGGATAAATGGGAGAAGGTTGGCCAGTGGAACAGAAGCAACAACAGCTTCTTTTGAGGAAGAAGCTCCAGGTGCTGACACGTGTAAGCACCTGGTAGACTAAAATATGATATAGATTATTAATTAGTTAATAAATAGTAAATAAATTATTTAAATTAGGTATAAAAATAAAAATTTAACTAATTAAATTAACCAATTTATTCTATAATTTATTTTTGTAAATAATAAATATTTTATGAAATATAAATATAATATTTTTAAATAGGTATATAATATATTTACTAAATAGGTTTTGATTTTAAATATAATAATTTAATAATTTAATAACGAAATATTATTTTTATATTTTATAAATTATTAGGATAATAAAAAGAATTATATGGATTTTTCTGAATTTTAATAATTAAGTATATAAATAAATATAGATATATGTGTCATAGTTCAAATCCATCTACAAATTAAGGTTTTTGATTTATTTAAAATATTAAATAAAATCTAAAAATTTTAAAATAATTTATACACCATATACAAGATTAATAATTAAAAATTATAAAATCACTAAAATTATAAGTAGTATGCACAGAATAAAATAATTAGCCCAGAAATCCAGTTATCAATAGGTTCCAAAATCGACTTTTTGCAAACGGGTTTCAAATTTAGTGAAATTACCTTCATTAATTAGAGAATATTATTTTATGAACTTTAAAGGTGAGTAGGATGGAATTAAAGTTCATATGAAGAAGTTATGATGTTCAGAAGTTGAGAAAATGATAATTTGAAAGTTGGATTTTTAGCATATATATAATTTGGCATTTTTTAGTATTTTTATTTTTTATATTCATTTTTAGAAATAAACAGGATAATAGTTGGTGAAAATATGTACAAATGATTTAATTAAAAATCTTTGAAGTTTTAATAATTATTGGATAAATGATGAATAAAATGTGCAACGTATAATTATTTCTTTTTGTGATTTTCTTCCTTATCTCTCCCTACTTATTTATTTTGTCAACCAATCCATGCTGACTTGATCTCGAGGGTTAGGTTATATAAATACATCCTTCAGTTACATTTATATTTATTAGTCATATTGTACATATATACATATCTACAGTCTACCTCTCTTTTTATTTTTTTCCCTTTTTTATTCATTTATTTATTTGTATGTTTTTAATGCATAAAAATGCATTTTTATTTATGAATGAAACTTTTAAGAAATGAAAATTAATGAATATTTACATGCATTTGTTAAGATTTTAAGACAAAATCCGAAAGAAGTGCTAATGAATCATGGATTCAACAACAAGTTATATATTTTGAAATATAGCTATATATAATCAAAATATATAAAATAAAACATTTTTGTGTTTTCCAAGTTTTTCTCTATTTTTGTGATTTTTCTATAAATTTTGTTAATTTTTATGAATTTTTAATTGATTTAAGTATACAAACAGTGACTACAATATATAGGTTGGATAGTTTTGATTTTTAAAAATAGATAATAGGTCCAAAAATTCCCAAAACTATTTTTACTATATACTATATAATATAAATAAAATAAAATAATAGAAAACTATGTTTGTAATTTTATAGAATTTTTATTATTTTTTATTGTTTTTTAGGAGTTTTCATTTTTAGTGTTTTTCTTTTATTTTTATTTTTGACATGGGGTTATAATATATAACAATATGGATACTCTAATTTTTAGGGAATTTTTAAAGTAGGTTTTATAATCTTTGTGTTTTTAATTCTAAACAAGGGATAAATAGCTCCTATTTTATTTTTAATACATGGAAAAATGCAATAAAATGCTAAATAAAAATCATGACATAAATATCATAAAAGAAATCATTTATGGCAATTTTCCCATAATTTTAAGAGAATAGAGATACTTAATAAAAATGAACAAGGATAAATAAAAATAAACTGCTTAGAAGGAGTCTTTTGCAATTAAAAATAAATGCATGGTACTCTATGCAAATAATCCCAAAACTTCACACATATTTCACATTTTCTAGGACCAAATAGAAATAATTAAGCCTGTAGGGGTATCAGTGAAAAATGGTCGCCTCACAAGGATCGACACATGAGGAGAGTTGGCACAAACCTACGTACAATATCCAATAAATCGAGGGGATCCAATGTAATGTTTACACAAATATCTACATTACAAATAACTTTTACAGGATTACTTCATAAATATAAAAAAAGGGGTTACTAAATAAATTACCCCTTCAAGGGTGTCGATTGGGCAGCTCTGCTTACGCCGCGTGGCTTGATAAACGGTAATGGAGGACTTCGGTTCACCCAGTATCTAACGGCTGATATTAAACTCGGTGCTTCTCTTAAATCTGATGGCTTAGGAGGTTGGTGGAAGAATGGGGAAGAAGGTGTTCTTCATCGATCAGATCTTATTGCTCTGGCTACCAAACGCCTCGTTGAAGATCGTTATGCCTTCCTGATGAGCACTAATTTCCACCTCTTTAATAATTGATAATTATAGTATATGATGAAAAGCGATCTATCAAAAACCACAAATTTTGAATATAGTGGAACATTTTTTACTTGGTAAGTGTACCAAGGTCGAACACCGGGGACGTTGTATTAGTTGTACAGTTTTAAATTAACTTGAATAATTATATAATTGCTAGGTTAATCTCTATATCAGAAAATAAGCTGAAAATGCAGGAAATGCAATGATAAAAATGCAATGCAATGTGAATAAAATAAATAACGAGGAAAATGAAGAATTGGATCTGTGATTATAGAATTTCAATCCTCGATTAAAGTGATCAGTTAATCCTCAAAATGAAATCATATATTGAAAAGAACACTTTCAAGAAATATTTATCAATTGATATTCAAGCAGGAATTAATGGATAATCCTGCAATAAGGAGATCACTTGATGATTTTATTTAAGAATATTTGACCTCAAAATTTCTTGTAAATTTTTCCTCAAATAAATTGACTTTTAATCATATAAAATATCAGGGAAACTAATGCCTCCTCCTCAATTAAGCCCCTACAGAGATTAATTTCTCGAAGAATATGATCAACTATCAATATAAAATTAATCAGATTAAATATCCTCGTGATTGAATCCTTGTAGATTAGATCAATAATTTTTTCAATATAGATAGCACAAATCTTAGCCGACCCTACTTAATTGTGGGAAAAGGCTTTGTTGTTGTTGTAGACAGCACAAATCTGTCAAAATCATCCTACACAGATCATTAAACACTTTAAATAATAATCATCAATAGCAAGCCTCTCTTGTGTCCACGAGATGTATAATATGACAGAGCATTCAACATGCTTCAAAATGACATATTATGCACTAAAATCGGAGTTTGAATGAGAAAGATATGCTAAAATGAATCTCCAGAGACTAAAATGTGATAAAAGTAAACATTTTCTTCTCAAAGAAGTCTCAGGAGGACTTATTTGCAATATACGAAACTCGCTTGGGTTCTTGGTGTAATTTTTCCAAGGTGCCATGTGTGGCGCACATGCAACTGGAGGTGGGGATGCAATTTTTTGGAATGGTGGGGGTGAGGATGCAATCCCCCCCCACCACACATGTTGTGCGCAAGTTACTTTAGGCTTGGGGGTTACGACTCGGGCTGGGGATGTCTCGGCATCCGAGCCTCCACGTGGTTGGATCGTGGAGATTCGAGGGAGGCGTGGCCTACGCGGCAGAGGGAGCTCACCTTGGCTCCAGCCGAGACTGAGGTGTCGAGTCGAGGGCCCACGTGGCATGCTTTGGAGGCTTGGCTCATCCAAACCTTGAGACATGGGCCAAGGTTTGGATAGCCAAATGGCAATGATGCGGTCCTTAGATCATAGACGAGCCCTGATCCAACGATGGTTGTACATCGAGGAGAAGGCAGTGGAGGTCGAGCAACGACGAGGGGCCGAGGAGTGGTGTTTGAGCATGTCGGGTCGGAGGCGAGGCGCTTCTCTAGAAGGCGATGAAGAATGGGGGCAGGGGAGTTGTTGGCAAGGTGTTGGATGGTAAAGCTGGTGGAGGATGCTCTGCTCCGGTCGAGGATGTGGTTGAGACCTGTGGAGGAGTTGAATTGGATGATTAGGTAGATCTCGAGGGCCCCGGGCAGAGCGACGCAAGGGCGGACTGTGGGCTTCGGTTGTCGAGTAGAGGTGTGCGATGGATAACATGGAAGGTGGAGTTCGGTGAAGAGAGACAAGAAAGAAAAAGGAGAGGGTCGTAGTCTCTTAGGGGATGGAGGCCGCGGAGGTCGACATGGCGATTGCCTTAGTGGCCATGAAGAAGCCACAAAGCTTGGCTTCAAGGAGGGTAACAACACGGAACCAATAGCTATGTGGATCATGCCAAAGAAGAGTCGTTGCCAGTGATGGAAGTCTATGCCACAGACCTCATTCACGAGCTCTCCCTCTCTCTTGTCGAAGATGTCGGATGATCCCTTGGGGGGCTGGCGAGCGTAGCATTTTATAGAGGATACGGAGTAATGTCTGGCGGTGAATGGGAGCGAGGGAGGCGCAGTGGTTGGAGGAGGTGGCGACGGTTATGGGAGAGGCTGAATGGGTGGAGAGGAAGAAGGAGGTAGCACGTGTGTGGCATGTGCTAGGAGAGTGAGGAAGGGAGGAGCGGGGTCACGTGCAAAGCACGTAACCTAAAGAGGGAGAAAGTGAAGAGAGAGCATGGAAAGAGAGAAGAAAGAAGAGAGGGAACATAAAATTAAAAAATAAAACTAAATAAAAGTTAAAATTTAAATAAGATAAATAAGATAAAAAATAAAACAAAAATAAAATTAAGGATTAAATATATAAAAATATATTATGATAACTAAATAATAAGGAAAATAAAAAGGAGTAGTAAATGAAGTCAAATGAAAATTGTTCAGCACGAAAGTTGCTCGTCTCGACGAGATATACAATTTTTGTAAAGGACCTAAAATCAAAAGAAGTCATCTGTACAAAACGTATTTTTTATGGTACTCTATAGAAAATAAAATATTGTATTTTTACATTTTTGTGATTTTTTGTATTTTAATTTTATTTTAATTAGTAAATTAATTTATATACGATATATACATTATAGAGGTCGGGGAGGCTAAAGCAGTTTCCCCAATTTTTTATTTTTTTTCAAATTTTTTTCATGTATATTCATGTATATATCCCTCCTACATGTCATTCAAATTTCATGAGAAACATAGACTCCTAAGCCCTCCATCTAGAACAGGTAAAAAATCCATAAAAATTAGATTTATTATGTAGAGAAAAGGGAAGTTGCTCTGTGTAACAGCCAAGTTAGTAAATTAATTGAAGAAAATAATAGAGAAAGAATTAGGTCTAGATAATTGATTTGTGCATAAAATAATAGACACAATCAAGGTCAAAAATACATATTAATTATTTACAGAATTTAACCCCAATTTAAGCACAATTAGTAAATATTAATAAATATAATTTAAGAGGTTTAATTAGTGATTTATTAAGGAGATTTCGCTAAGATGTCCATATAAAGTAGATGAACCATGGATTCATCACACCCCTATACTTAGATCTTTGCTTGTCCCCAAGCAATTTTTAGTGAGTTAGAAGGTTGAATCCCTGACTATGAAAGTATGAATTTCAAGACTTGTCTCATTAAAAATCTTAGGTTTTAGTGGTCTTAAAATCCTAAGTTCAACCAAGCTCTAGTCAAAAGGAATCCAACTTTTATAATTATCACTCTCTATTCATATATATAGTATAAGAGATACAACTTTTAATGTGTACTGTAATAATGAGAGTCGAGTTGAAAATTCACTCAAAGTCCTAATTCAAGAGACTCGCCACAAGAACCAAATCTCAACGCTAGGGAATAAATCAGTTTTTGCATTCAGTCTACCATCTCAGTAGCTTGTCATACTTGAAAATGTAAATGAAAGGCCAATTGATGGAAGGCTTAGGTTTGCGTAATTTCTTCTCTCCCTTTCATTGGAACAAGTGTCCTCTCGAGTGCCTTATTACACAAGACATGTTTTTTTGGTATTGACCAGTGTACCCCTCAAAAGCTATTGAGTCATCGGTACTTGTTTTCCTGGGAGAACAACGGGGTGTGTCTTCTTTAAGTATCTAATATACTTACACCCAGACTTATATCGTCTACGATGCAAATCCCTTTTTGAGGTACTAGTTTGACTCATTGGTCTTAATTAGCTTTGGTCCAAGTGGACACTTTGAAATGGTTGGGAGTCTTTGATTGAAGCTCTTTGACTTTGTAATTGAGAGCTTTGAGTTCATTTTTTTGTAGTCTAGTTCCACTACTTTTACCAAGTTGGCGCACACTGACCAACGATTATTTAATTTCATCACACCCTGGTACATAGGTCAGTATCAAAAGATAGCATGCGAACTTGTTCACATACTGTTTAGGGTTTGCTACCACTCAGGTTTCATGAAGCCTTCATCGATTTTATCCCATCCTCAAGCATCAATAAATTGGGTCTAGACTCAAATCTTCACCCCCAATCCCTCAAGTGAAATCTCAAATCATCTCATCAATCATGTAGTTGTGTAGGTGATGTGTTGATCATATTCTTAAAAGGTAGAGATTGAGAGTGCAATATAGCGCTCATGTCTTTCAAACTTAAGGAAGTGTGGATTATTAAGTCTCAACCCTAATGACTAAGGCTAGTTAACTCTGAATCAAAGGTCCTCAAAAACCATGTGTTCTCAATTCCGCAAGCCTTGAGTTATAGTGAAAGTGTCAGGGATAAAACCTTAGATCGGTTTCTTTTTCTCTCTCTTTTTCCTTTTTTTGCTTGTTGTACCCCATAATTTTGTAAAAAGTTTTGAAAACAAAAGAAAATACGTAAAGTGTACACAATATACACAACTTAAATCCAATCACGATTTTGGATGAAAACAATTAAAGTACGAGCTATGGATAAATTATATATAATATATGCGCACACCCCTATACTTAGCTTGTGTGTTCTCATGGCATAAAGTGAAATGTAGACATACCTTGTACCAAACGTAGTTGACTGAAAAGAAGTAGGAAGACGAATTGCCCCTATTCTTAGGATTTTGAGGATCTAAGTAAAGCTTAAGAGCAAGAAATGGCACGGTCAAATGTGAGAAGAAAGAATAGAAATGATACATACACAATGATACCAGTCCACCCATACTTAGGCTCAGGTCGGCCTAAGTATGATTGAATACTCACAAGTTGGTACCGAGTACATTTGATATGGATGTGCAAGTGGGGTCAAGGAGGTTTTTGATGAACCTTCTTGCGAGAGTGTGGTGGGAGATAGTATGGCGATGTACAATGAGGTGAAGGGGGAGAGGATGTAGAAGTACAACCATTGTCAGAGTCGTCCTCAAAAGAATAGTAGTCATACGCGGAGGATCTCCAACTATTGTCAACTAAAGGTAAGTGTCCTTTGGTAACTACCGTACTGATTGCACTTACCCGATGAACCGCTTTAGGACCATATGAGGACTCTTTAGAAATCACCTAGTTTATAAGGTCAAAGATGACTTTCTTGGTCGGCTTGTTTCTGTACAAAACATCGGGAGGAGGAAGGTCAGAGTTCTTCTCCCTATCATGAGTAACTAGTGTGACATTTATGGGTTCCTCGTCAGATAAGTCCTCATAAAATCAACCTATTCTGGGAGGGTCATAACATGTTTTGGATAAGGGAGCTTATTCATGGTGGCAGTGCGAGTGATGGATGGGGAGGATGATATCACCTTCTGATATTCATGAGTGTTGGTGGCATAAAATTTTTTCTCACACATACAAGTCGGCTCCTTGTACGGTCAAGTATTTCATGAATTACTGTCGACTCAAAAAAATGGGCCATTGCAATTGTTGTGACGATCCTCATAAACATGGTCCCATTACTCATAAGCTCTTGTGTATTGGTTCCTCATAAGAGTTGTAGCAGAGTTGGAGGTGCGGTGAGAATCCAAAGTCAGTTCAACAGTCGGTCTCTCCGGTGTCTCAGGTTTTGTGTCTATGTTTTGTGAGGAGAGGTCTGATCATGTGAAGTGGTTGTCTTCTGATCACTGTTGGTTTCAAGTAGAGTTTCCTCAGAGCAGATTGTGTTATTTAGGGTTTATTCATTGTGGTCTGAGTTTGGAAACATGATGTCTTGAGTCTCACAATCGACAATTGCCTTAGCAGAGGCTATGAACGGTTTTACTAAAATGGTGGGAGACTCAGACAACTCTTCGTGTTGCTCAATGTCAAGTACAATAAAGTCCACTTTATGATTGTCACCTCAGAAGTTTACGACGATCGAAACAATTCCTCGTAGTTTTTTGGTAGATCAATTTGGTAGTTGAATGATCACCCTCATCTTCTTTAGTTGTTGGAGCTTGAGATGATCAAAGACGATCTTTGGAAGGATGTTTAATATGGAGTCTTCGTCTAATCGAAAACGAGTGAATAATGAATCCTCAATTTCACACATGATCTGAGTTAACCGCTTGACTTTGCGACTTTTAGTTTTGTGATTCATCACCAAAGAACTTGTCATAGATATGATATGATATGATATTCGATCCTTGATCACTTCTTGCCCATCTTTCTAGGGTTTAATCGACTCTTTACAAATCTTTTGAGATATGGCACATATTTTGTAGCCGTGATTAATGGAAGCTCTAAGATCAGACTCTTGCAAAATGCTTCCATTTCAGTATTATCAATTCTTTTGAATTTGTTGGTTTTTCAATTTTTTTGGTGTTTTTGGTGTAATGGTCAGTAGGTTGGTTAGAGGTTAGAGGTGGTTGTGTATGAGTGTGTGTCACATGATGGACCTGTGGTTCACTTGTTGGCATCCTCACTTCTTCCTGATTTTTCATTGATTGGATGACATCATATATTTGTCTAGTCAAAGCATCTGTTATATGGTTGATCCAAGCAATGTCATCCTCAAGCATATCACGACTAGGTGCAGAATATATGTACTCCACATATCGGTACTCTGGCATGTAATTTTGAGAGGAGTATTGATTATTCGTTGTGGTTGTAGCTTGGTCATGAGTCATATCTCCTTGACTCTGGATTTCTTGTGAATTGTCGAAGGAAAATTGGTCATACTCAGGAAGAGAGTCACCTGAGTGGGGGATGGTTCGAAAGGTGGGAAGTCCATGGTAATTGGGAATCGTGTTTCTCTGTCAAAATTGGTACTTTATTTTCCATCCTCAAATCTTCCCACTCTGTTGTGTTCATTTGAAATTCAGAATGTAAGAGTGGTCCAGTTCAGGAAGAAGTGTGGGCATGGGGTGGAGTGTATGGGGTAGAGGGAAATGATGGTTGTGGGGGATCAGCTTCGAAGAGAGGATTCCCCTGGAATGAGAGAGAAGAAGAGTACCCGGACATGGTCATGTACGATGGACTCACATAGTCTGGGTACGAAGACCAATGTGCCAACATCTTCTTATGAGAAAGATGGAGAATGATTTACGAGCCACGATATGCTTGCAACTGCAAGGACTTTGACGTACACAATACAAACACAAAATAAGCTCGTAGATTCACCCACTCAACTCTTGTGAAGGCACACTAGAGTTCGACCGCTTATCTTTTCAATTTTAATTTAATGATAAATAATCTTTGAGAAGATTAAGCGGAGCTTAGGCTCGTGAGAGTGTCATAAAGACTACCCCGAATTCATATGGCTAGTTGCATCCAGTTTCAGCCAATATGGTGTAAGTACGGATTGTAGAACGGATACATGTATTACTTTAGGACGATGCCTTACACGTTGTCCATTAACCACCTAATCTGCTAAGGGAATCGTAATTCCTTCACTGAGAAGTATATAGGCATTTTCAAATTCAGTAGTCATAATGAGGCCCCTAGGTTTTGGCTCTACCCTAAGTTTGCGATTGTTTCCTATATACAATGAGTGGGTTTCTCTCCACCAGTCACAAGTTTTGTTTTATGTCAGATTTTTTACAATCACCTTGTTTAGCAGTCACTGTTTTAATTTAAGGTTATCACTTAGGTCTTAAATGATCATAAAAAGATCACGCCTAATGATCAGCCCCAATTCCTTTAAATCCTAAGTTGTAAAACTGAGGTAGCGAGGATTGGGAAAGTTTATGCAAGAGTTAAGTCAATGATGCATGCTAAAAAGAGGACTTACAATGATTCATCACGTTCTTCAAGCAGGATGAAAGATCATGAATTAAAATTTACACTAAATGATATGCATAGATAAAAACACCCTAAGCAGATAGTTCTATTAGCAGGAAGAATTGATTCAAAATTTGGTAAGTTAAATGACCTACTAGTGCATCTTGTTAGTGAAAATACATGGCTTAAAAATTACGAGCACAAACAAGTATAAATATTTAAACTAGCATATGTGCACCTAATTTCTGCGCCACTCAAGTTGGGTTCCAACCGCACAGAAGGAGTTATGATAGACCTGAAACACCATAGAAAGTTCATTTAAAATTGTTACAAAAATTAGGGTTCAAAGGGAGACCTATATCGTGTAGAAAATTAAGCCCAACCTAAGATCTCTCACACAAAAAAATAAGAGCAGTCTTCTTTGCAGATCTTTGATCTTTTCAAAATTTGCTCCGAGCTATTTGCAAAGAGAGAAATTGTGGTTTATATCTGAAGTGAGAGAGAAATGCAAATAAAATAAAATGCAAAAATAAGAAGAAAATGAAAGAAAAAATGTCACTAAAATAAAACTCACAATAATAAATTATATCAATTAATCTAAAACCCTATAATACGGCGTTCCTCGACAATATCACCATTTGAGAGCGCTAATTTCCACCTCTTTAATAATTGATAGTTGTATTATATGAGATAAAAAGTGATCTATCAAAAACCACAAATTTTGAATATTGTGGAACAATTTTTACTTGGTAAGTGTACCAAGGCCGAACATAGGGAATGCTGTATTTTTAGTTACACGGTTTTAAATTAACTTGAATAACTAATTATTTGCTACGTTATTCTCTGTGTCAGAAAATAAATTGAAAATACAGGAAATACAACGAGGAAGATGCAATGCAATGTGACAAAAATAAATAACGAGGAAAATGGAACACTTGATCTGTGATTATATAATTTCAATCCTCAATTAAAGTGATCCGTTAATCCTTAAAATGAAATCACATATCAAAAGAAATAATTTAAGAAATATTTATCAATTAATGTTCAGGCTATAAGCTAAAAGAAGAATTAATAAATAATTCTACAATAAAGAGATCACTTGATGATTTTATCAAAGAATATTTGGCCTCGAAATTCCATGTAAATTATTCCTCAAATAAATTGAATTATAATCATATAAAAATGTCAGGGAAACTAATGCCTTCTCCTCAATTAAGCCCCTGCAAAGATTAATTTCTTGAAGAATATGATCAATTATCAATAGAAAATTAATCATATTAAATATCCTCGCAATTGAATCCTTGTAGATTAGATCAATAATTTTCTCAATATAGATAGCACAAATCTGTCAAAATCAACATGCATGGATCATTAATGACTTTAAATAATAATCATCAATATTAAGACTCTGATATGTCCACAAGATATATAATATGATAGAGCATTCAATAAGCTTTAAATGACATATTGTGCACCAAATCAAAGTTCAAATGAGAAAGATATGCTAAAATCAAATTCCAGGGACTAAAATGCAATAAAAGTAAATATTTTGTTCTCAAAGTAGCCTTTAAAGGATTTATCTGTAGTATACGAAACCCTCATGGGTTTGGTGTTATTTTTACAAGGTGCCACGTGCAGTGCACGTGCAGCTGGAGGCGAGGCGAGGATGCAATTTCCTAGAATGGCGGTAGTGAGGATGCAATTCCCCACCCCACCCCACCCCCCACACGCGTGTAATGCATATACTATTCCAGGCTCGGTGGTTGCGACTCAAGTTGGGACTCGGAACCCGAGCCTCCACGTGGCTGAATCATGGAGGTTCGAGGGAGGCGTGGCTATACGACAGGCGCACCTCAGCCTCAGCTCCAATCGAGGCTCTATGTAGCGTGTTTTGGAGGCTTGGCTCACCTGAACCTCGAGGAGTGGGATGGGGTTTGGATATCCATGTGGCAAAGGTGTGGTCATTGGATCAAGGGAGAGCCCCCAATCCAACGTCGGTTGTACGTCGAGGAGGAGGAGACGGAGGTCAAGCATGCTGAGATGCCGAGGTGCAGTGGCTGAGCATGCTGGGGCATAGGCGAGGCGCTGCTCTAGAAGGCGATGAAGATTGGAGGCGAGGGAGCAGCTGGCGAGGCACTGAATGGTGAAGCTGGTGGAGAATGATCTACTCCAATCGAGGATGTGTATGAGACCTGCAGAGGAGTCGAAGAGGATGACTAGGTGGATCTCGAGGACCCCTAGGCAGAGTAACGTAGGGGCAGACGGTGGACTTCTATGGTTGAGTAGTGGTTGTGCAATGGATAAAATGGAAGGTGGAGTTCAGCAAAGAGAAACAAGAAAGAAGAAGGAGAGGGTTCGAATCACCTGGGAGATGGAGGCGATGGAGGTCGATCGGGTGCTAGCCTCAGTGGACGATGAGGAGGCCATGAAGCTTGGCTGCAAGGAGGGCAGCAGCACAAAATCAGCAGCTCTGTGGATCTTGCCAAATAAGAGTCGTTGTTGGCGATGGAGGTCTTTGTCACAGACCTCCTTCACGAGTTCTCCCTCTCTCTTGTCGAAAACAACCGATGATTCTCTAGAGGGATGGCGAGCAGAGTGTTTTATAAAGGAGGCAGAGTAAGGTATGGAGGTGGATGGGAGCGAGGGAGGCGCAACGGCTGGAAGAGATGATGAGGTTTCCAGGGGAGGCTGAACGAGTGGAGAGGAAGGAAAGGGGTCACGAGTTGTGCACGTACGCGTGGGGAGGAGGCACGTGCGTGTCACGGGCAAGGAGAGAGAGGAAGGGAGGAGTAGGATCATGTGCAAAGCACATGACCTAGAGAGGGAGAAAGTGGAGAGAGAGAGAGGAAAAAGGAAAGAGAGAAGAAAGAAGAGGTGGAATATAAAATAAAAAATAAAAAATAAAAATAAAATAAGGTAAGATAAAAAATAAAATAAAATTAAGGATTAAATAAATAAAAATTAAATATAAAAATTAAATAAGAAGAAAAATATAAAAAGAAATAATAAATGAAGTTAAATGAAAAGTGATCATTTTTGGTGTTACTCTACATATAATAAAATTCTGCATTTTTTCATTTTATGGTTTTTATATTTTTAATTTGATTTTAATTTTTATGGATTTTTATAGGTTGGAAAACTGTAAAGTATAAACGACAAAGATAATACAAAATATACAGTGTCATATTTTTGTATTTTCTCTTGATTTTTTGATTTTTATGGATTTTAGTTCATGATTCCAAGTTAGTTAGTTAATTAAAAAAATAATAGAGAAGGAATTAGGTCAAGATAATTGATTTGTGTGCACAAAATAATATGCTTAATCAAGGTCAAAAACACAGGTTAATTATTTACAAAATTTAACCCTAATTTAAGCATAATTAGTGATGTTAATATATACGATTTAAGAGGTTTAATTAGTGATTTCTTAAGGGAATTTTGCTAAGACTTCCATATAAAGTAGATGAATCATGAATTCATCACTTCCTGAGACCTCGTCGCTGTTGTAGGATGCCTTAATCAGGTCCGAGACCTGTCGGAAGGGTCCTGGAGCTCTAAGTTTGGTCTTGAAGCGTCTCCAGGTGGCTTGTGAACGACCTAGAACTGCACTAAAAGACCAAGGGGATCGGGGGCTATCTCCTCATCTCGTTACTGAAACTTCTGCGCATGTGGAGTGGATGGACGACATAACTCCGATGAAGGTGGTGGAGGTGGAGCTCAAGGGCTTAGAATCGTGTAGAATCGGAGATGGAAACAAGGGGGATTTATGAATATGGAGAGGAACAAAGGTAAAGGGAAATGGAGGCAGATAATATAGTGTTACAGTGGAATTTGGGGCTGGAGCCTAATGCTCTAGCAATCCTAAATATGCAATTAAACTATCATATCGAGTAAATGCAGGAATTAAAAACTAAATTACTGCAAGGAAATGAAATGCAATTAAATTACCTAGATATAAGCTCAGACTTAGCCCTATTGGCCAAGGAGCAGGAAGGCTCACCGGAGCAGTGCTCGACTCTCCTGGATCACCTCAATATCTAGCTTATCTAGGTTATGGAGAGATGGGAATGACTTCTGATGTCAGTGGGAACTCGACCAGGGGGTCCTCTTGGGGTTACGATGAAGAGAGAAGGACCAAAAAGAGAAAGGGAAGCGAAGCTCCTTATTTGTAGACATGTTGAGGGGAAGACTTCGAGGAGAGATGGTGTGAGGGAGGATATGGGCTGGTGAAGCCTAGTGGTAGGGCAATGGAGAGGGGAGATGGAGGTTCAGCAGGGTGAGGGTCTCGAGAGGAATGAAGTAGTGGTGGAAGGGCAAAATTTGGGAGGAGGCCTCCCCCGTGACTCTGACAGCGTCGGCTGTAGAGCCAGAACAGTTGACCCACTAGGTCAACAAAATCTTGCATTTGGTTGATCCACGTGGACCAATCAGAGAATTACAGGGATTAAATCCTTTATAAAATCAATCAAGAATATTAAATGATTTTATTTATTTTTGGTTAAATACAAAAAAATGTTTACTATTTTTTTTAGTATTTTATTATGATTTTTATTTATTTATACAAACCAACTTATTAATATTAATCATTACATTATATATACAGGTATATATACATGTATTTATAGTATTTTATTTTATATTTTATATTATACTATTATATACGTGTATTTTATATATTTATAACTTATTTAATTACATATTTACATATTTTTAGTTTATTTTTTTATTTTTTATTTACTTAAATAAATATCTACATGTATTATATATGTATAGTTTACCTATATATTATAAAACATTATTTATTTTAATATATTTTAATGATTTTATTCAATGTTTATTATTGAAATTTGTTTGGTCTAATATTTAAAAGTATATAAAAATATAATAAAGTTAAAATATATAAAGAATAATTTTCCTATTACTTATATACATGTATATTGCACAATAGGGGCCCAAAAGCCAACTTATGTATCTTAACTACAAATTACAAGAAATCACCTTCATTAAATTGATAATTTAATTGTATGAATTTCATCAATTTTGTATTTTCATGTTGAATATTTTATTATAGAAGTTATGAAAATGGGAAAATAAAATAGAGCCCAAAAAGGTTGTTATTGGTAGGTAGAATTAGGGTTTTTAAGGATACTATTTACATTTTCTCTGCCCTATCTTCCCCTACTTTATTGATGAATCTTTATTTCATCACCTTGATTCTATCATTTTGGCCTTAAAAACCTCAACAAATGCATGTAAATAGCATCAATTTGTGCATAATAGCATTCATCATTTATTGTATTATTTGTGTACAAAATAATGTTTTTAATGCAAAAATTATAGAATAAAGAGAAGAAAAGAAAAAGGAATAAAATATTGAAAATATTTTATGATCCTAACCCCGAGACCAAGTCCAGAATGGAGTTGGTCGACAAGGAATAAAGTAGGGGGAGATAAGGGCCAAAAATACAATAAACACCTCATTTATTTATTCATTAATTATGCACGTTTGAAACCTATTTTATTCTTTATTATTTATTCATCAAATAAAGAAACTTTGAACATGAAAGTTATATATAATATGTAAATAAAAAACAAAATTGAGTTTGTGTAAAAATAATACATTGTGCTCATTTTATACACAGAATAAAAAGTCAGAAACCAAACTTCAAAGACCCATATCTTCAAATAAAAACTCAAAACATAACAAAATCACTCTAATTGTATATAACTTTTCAGGAGCTATTTAATGGTGGTGGTTTTATATTTTTTGGAGTTACTGTGTAGAAGTTAGGTTTTGAGCCCCTATTGTACATTATACCAATTAAAATATTCAATTTATTCATTATTTATTATTTTTACAAATTCATATTTTTATTATTTTGGAAATATTATCTATAATATATGTGTATATTAAAATTAGAATAAAACTAAAAAGAAAATGAAAAAGAAAATAAGTCTATATAATTATATAGGCAAAATACCTATGTATATAAATAAAAGGGGATTATATTCTTTAATTCTTTATTCCGTTATATTTTTCTAATATTGTAAATATTATATAGATTCTATTAAAAATATAAAACTAAAACAAAAATCATTAAAATATATTAAAATAAAATCATGTATATAAAACATAGGTAAAATACCTACAACTATACCTATAGAATATACTTACCTATTTACGTAAGTGTACAAATATCATAAAAATAAAATAAAAATATATTTATACTTACAAAAATAAGTTATAAATAAATAGAATAAAAGAATAACATAATAAAGTAAAATATACAAAATAAAAATAAAAATGTACAAAATATAGGTAATTATACATATAAATATGCCATTAAAAATAACTTGTAATAAAATAAACCAAAAAATAAAAAAAATCATAATAAATTACTTAATAAAATAATAAATAATTTTATTTTATACCCAAAAAAATTAATAAAATTATTTATTATTTTTAAATAATTAATCTTCAATAACCATGTTGTTTTGTCCTATAGTGAGCCTACATGGACCAATGGCAGGGCTTCCTCTGTTGACCTCGGGTCAACTCACCCTCCAGCCTCTGCAGCCCGTCAAATTTGTCAAAGCATGTCTTTTCTCCTATTTTTTCCAGTCGATCCATCGCTCAAATAACATCGATCCCTTCACGGAAATTACTCTCAAAACAACCATCATACACGCCCAACCCTTGTATCCTTTATACATAACTTGATTTCTTTCCTAACGGTCGGTCAAATAAGGATGCTCACTTGCTTTTTAAACAACTCACTCTGCAGCCCATCAAATCTGTCAATGACCGTGTTTTCTCCCATTTTTCCAGGGCATTCCATCCATCTGTCGCGCTCGCTTCCTTCACAAGAAATGTTCCCCAATAGTCCATGATACATGCCCATACCTTGAATCCAATGTATATAGCTTTTATTATTTGCTAACGGTTAGTCAATAAGGGTCTTCCATATTGTCTATAAATAATCAACCTCCTCCTCCATGTTTCAATTTGGCCATCTTCAAGACCTAGAGTTCCACCATTTCAGCCTAGTGTGCATCCACGTGATAGATGGAGGTCCCCTGAGATGGATGGGAGCTCGTGGAGGAGGAGGTGCGCCCAAGGCCGCCATCGCCGGCGACCTCTGCTCCCTAGAGTCCAACCAGGTACGAGCTGCGCATTTTACCATTTTTAGTTAGGTTTTCATTCCAGCATTTTATTTTTGCATTTAGTTTAGATAGCTTAATCAGTTAGGTTAATAAGGTTAATTTGTAGTTCACCGGAGCTCCACTCCGGCGAACGATTCCATCGTGCTTCCCTTGTTCTCCGAGCTCCATTTCAATTCCATTTCCTTCCCCATAACGTTCTCCACCTCCCAATCACCTTTGACCAACCAGAACCTTCTTGGTTCTGCGAATCGAGGTCTCGCTCCGCCACCTCACTGGAGACCTCGTCGCCCACCTCATCCTTCATGCTCACAGCTTCATTTTTTATCGAGGAGAAACCCCTTGAGCCACTCGCTCTCTCTGTTCAGGTCACACGCTCAAAGGAGCCCTCCTGGGCTCAAATTGTTTTGACTCTAAGGTTCCCAGGACCCCTTCTTCTCCAAGATCACCAGGCCTATACATGGGGTCCTGGGCCTTCCTGTGCATACCAGCAGCCGTGGGACACCACCCCGAATGTGTAGAGCTCGTCGCCATCGCCAAATCCCGTATGGACGAGGAGGAATCAGAGATCGAAGTAGGGGAACCTCATTGTTCTTCTATGTTCTTGGAGGACAGCAGCAACCATCCGATCTGGGGAGGAGCTCCAGATCACACCAACGTTGTCCGATTGAGTTGCCCCTTCACTATAGATCTCGACCGTGAGATCTAATCGTCACCGTCAGATCGTGAATAGTCATCATCGCGTGAGGAGTGGACGCGTGTCAAGTGAAGAAAGAAGAGATGTCCGATCGTGCCTATGTTTGGGGTAAATTTCATATCTCGCCCCATTATTTTTTGTATTTATTAAATAGTTTTGTAAATAAAATGTAAAGTAATAAATAATTGGGAATTTTGCATAAGACTTCTTGCATGTTTTGGTATTATCATTTGGGTCCGTCCCAGCCTCACGTGCAGTCCCACGTGAGGGTTGTACTTTTGTATAGATGCCCCTGGCAATTTTGTATATTGTAAAATGATTCATGAAAATTAAATAAATGTTGTTTTATTAAGGCATATTTGCACTGTGGCCCCTAATGTCTACTTTATTTGCACTTATGCCCCTGCCAGGACATGAATTTTTGCATTCTTTATCTATTTAATGGAAATACCTATCATGCTCTTAAAAATCCACAAAAATAGGGTTAAGTGCTCCATGCATTGTACTTACACATCATGTGTCCACTTTGTATTTTTTTCATTTAAATCTATTTATTAAAAATTAAAAGGAGCCTAAATAATCCATGTCTAATTCATAAATTACCAAAAAATTATAAAAATATTTTGAAAAATTCCAAAAAAAATTATATATGATATATTTTGATATTCATTGGGTCTAAAAACAAAAAAAAACCCTAAAAATAAGAAAAAGTAAATAAAAATCAGAAAGCTCCATTATCCAACCAAAAATATAAAAATTCTTCAAATACCCAAAATATGTTTTTCTATTTTATAATTATCTAAATATTATTAGTTATGTATTAAAATTAATTTAGGTAATTTTGAGACTTATTTACTATTTTTAAAACCCAAATTAGTTTCTGATTATGTATTAATCCCATATTTGGGATATTTTTTTGACTTTAAAAATACATAAAATTAGCAAAAAAACTTGAAAAATATAAAAACATAAGAAAAATATTAAAAACCAAAAAACAATTTATTTTATGAATTTTGTCTATATTTAATAATAGTTATAAATATATTTCCATGTATTATGTAAATAAAGCCTTATATAGGCTACACTGTTTTTTATAAAAGAAAGAAAGAAAATATAAAAAGATAAAAATAAAAAAATATAAAATCATAAAATCATAAAATAAAATATAAAATTTAAAATTTAAAATTTAAAATAATATATATAATTAAAAAACCCAAAAAAATAATAACATGGACATGAAAAGAATTGAATAATTTTGTGTGCATATTTTTGCCCCCAATCGTTTGCTCCCTGTGTTCGACCTCTACACATGCTTATATACTATACACATTTGCATAGAGAGTTATAATAAATTTTAACTCCACATTTTTGAGATTTAATTGCTTTATTCATATTATGGGTTAATTGTTGATTGATCGAGATTTATTGAGCAGTCAACGCATCGACTGGATCTCTTGCCTTGTGAGATTTATTGACCCTCGATTCAACATCTTGTTCATAAAATGGTGTCGTTGCCGGGGAGCAACGTCATTTGGGATATTTATTATTTATTTTATTCTTCACTCTTGTCCATATTTATTTATTTGCATTATTTATTGATATTATTGTGACTATTCTGACCTCTTCTCTATTTGTCTTTGATGTGAGGGACTGCTGCGCGACGGAGGATCTCCTAGGAGGACCTGTGCACCCAAGCAAGGCAGAGCCAACTTTCGGACTGACTTGGCAGGAGAGAGCATCCAAGGCAGACGGAGAAGAAGTTTTTGAGACAGTTAATTAGCTTTATTTCATTTTGCATTTCAAAAAAATTGTAAATTTATGTGAGAGAGTGACTCTATAATTGTAATAATACATGACTCTCACACTCCGACTTCCCGAGGTCCAATTGCCCGAGGGATTGTTCCCTCGGGGGCCTCGATGACATCTTTGTTCACTTTTTATTTTATTTTCATTATTTTGTGTGAATGAGCCCTAGCTTAGGATTGCTTGACGTAGACTACCCAAACCCTAATATATATGCACGTACCTATAGATACAATTTGCGACTTAGTCAATTTTGAAATAATGTTCTTCACTATAATAACATCCTGTATCTAGGGGGATTTCTTCGGATTGCATCTCACATGGCATAGGTTTCAATTCTATTCTGCATCCCGCATGGAGAGAGCAGGGAAGCATTGTAAGTCTTCTTACTTGGCATGCATCATGGATTTCTGACTTGCATGGCTTTTCCGATCCTCTCCCTCTAATTTTGACCACCTAGGATGTAAATGGAATTGGAACGCCGTTAGGCACGTGCATTGAAAAATAACCAAAAAAGTGATAACCAAAATAAAATCAGCATTGCTAACCATACTTGACCTCTAAACTAAAATGTAACGGATTCCTTGTATTAGGGAGAGCAACCCCCTCATTGTCTAAGCACATTATTCATAAGTACATGCTAAGGATTAGTGCCCAAATCCCAAGCCTAATTCCGGTGTGTACAACTTTTTATGATCACCTAACTTTAAAATCAATAAGATAAAAAACAACATCTCGGTCTTCACTAGGTTGAGTAAGTGAATCAGGAGTTTGCTTTAAGTATTGTTTGTGATTTGGAGTCCATTTGCATTCTTCTCTTTAAGTTATCAGTCCCGTCCGTGTGAGCCATGCATTTTTCATCTTTGAGTCTCTCTACCCCTCTTATACATATATCTCCTCATTTGTATTGAGTCATGATATTGGCGCTTGATCTCAATCATCTTCTCCAGATCTTTCGTCTCACTTCTTGCCCACCCTCCTCATGTCCCCCGTATCATTTCTTCTATCACCTGGGATTCCTATGCTCTTAGAGATAGCCTGCATCGAGGATTGCAACTTCTCTTGATGATTAGAGTAAGTCATGCACGAGTTTGAGGACGCTGCGATTGATACCTTACTCTCGGTGGATTCGATTTTTGATACGTGCATAAGAGCTTATTATGGACTTTTATGATGCACGGTAACTAGTTGTGATTCTTTATTGAGGATTTAGTTCTCGCACATCGGATTGAGGATGTGATCTATGTTGATGATTCGATGATGATTTCATGAGCATTGATTGATCTCTCTCTTTTGAGGTTCCAACCATCTTAATTTTGAGATCTGACTGAATATCTTGATTTGTGTTTGACAGCGATGGTGTGCGGAACCCGCATGATCTCTCATCTTCTTGATTGATCCATCCGCGATCTCCTGATTCTGTTATCCACCTATGGCACCCAGAGGATCTCTGATAATTTTTGGTGCAATCTCAGTCGATTGACTGACTGAGGGATGTATTGTGGTTGACCTGATTATGTATCCCTCACATGATCTTATGCCCTCCCGAGGATTGATTGGTTGATTGCTTATTGGGACCTGAGATTCGATGCCAGCAATCCCAAGACTTGATTGACCTAGTTCGCATCACTCTCCGAGGACTATCTGCATGAGGATGCGACACATTCTTTACAATCGGTTTCATACACTGACTCTGTCTCCATCTTGTTGGAGCCTGAAATCGCATCGTCTAATTTGACTATTAGGCCTTCTGGCTGATATTGATTGTGTGCTCGATTTGTCGGTGCACGAGGCCAATCTTCTCAGACTCCTGTGAGTCTGCTCACCTTGACGGTCCTCGCAAGGCTAAGCTTCACTTTTCTGATTATTCCTTGCCTAGTTCATAGTGCTCTCGGAGGGTTATCTACGAGAGACTATGACACCTTTCTAGATCTGCGGTCTCTTCTGCAGGTAGACAATCTGTCATCTACAGAGACCATTCTGATCGACTCCTTGGAGTCCTCTCTCCTTGACGACCCTCGCAAGGATGAGCTCTGATCTGACTATTCCATGCTTAGCTTGCATTTTTCCCCGAGGACTATCTGCGGAAAAATGCAACACTTTCCTTACGCTCGGTTCCCCTTTCTGACTGTGTCTTCAATTGATGGGAGCACGGAGCTGAGTGGTCTGATAGCTTTTGGTCCCTGGTACTTTGATGTTTACCCAATCTATTGGATCCTGGGACCCATCTGACTTGACTCCTTTCAGTATGCTCTCCTTGACGATCCTCGCAAGGATGAGCCATCTTTCTCTGATTATTCTTTGCTTAGTTGGTCGTATGTTCCCTGAGGGTTGTCTGCGGGACGCTACCACACTTTCTTGATTTTCGATCTCTTCTGCTGGTACCCGATCTGTCGCCTACCGAGACCTCTCCTGCGATCCGTCTGATGGATCTGGCTCCTTTGAGCCCGCTCTCCTTGATGACCGTCGCAAGGGTGAGCCTCTATTCTGATTATTCATTGACTAGCATGTATTACTCCCGAGGGTTATCTGCGGGAGGGTACATCAAATTTTAGGTACTCGAATTCACTTCTTGTGTCGTCCATCTGTGGGAGCACGAAGCTGAGTCTGATGATATTGGTACTCGGTCTCCTCCCTGGTTGTGTCTCCTTTTTGTTGGAGCATGGAGCCGAGTCTTCTGATTACTCGTTGAGTCTGCTCATCTTGACGACCCTCGCAAGGGTAGAGACCTTGTGTGTCGTGTTCAGTGTGTTCTTGTGACCTTCTGATTTTATGCCCACCGGATACCACATCGCTGCATTAGGAAAGTCTCATTTCTTCCCGTTTATGCCTTTTGGAGACCATGATTGACTTGGAGGGGTCCGTGTTGTTCCTGCTCCCTCCTAGTCTTACAACATCAGCTCCGCTCACTCATTCCTTCCTTATGAGCCGATGTTCTGCTTTCACTACCGGATATGTCTTTAGTTTTCGATCTCTTCTCCTCGATAGCTGACACTTATCTGATTGCATAACCGGGTGTCTTTTCACTATCTGAATGCATCCTCGTTCTCATAGGGAGACGATGACAAGAGCACGGTACTTGCTTACCAGACATCGTCCTGTACTCCACCAGTTTGTCTTGTTGTATATATGTGTTCTGTCTTCTATTCCTTCTTTCTCTCGCATGTTACGTGTGCCCTAGATCTATCGCCATATCTTTGTGACCATACTTAGGACGTACCTTGTCCTAAGTATAGGGGGTACACACCGCGTTGTTCTTTATCCGTTATGTTTCATCATTCCTGTCGTTGCTTATACTTAGGGATTTTTCACCCAAGTATAGGGGGAGTGATGCGTACATTCTTCACGATTGTTTTATACATCTGTATTTATCTATCTTTTCTTCTTTTCTTCTTTTCCTTCTCAATTTTCTTTTTCTATAGAAACGGTGTCGCACGTTGGTGTTAGTTTTCTGTACTTAGGATGTACTTTGTCCTAAGTATAGGGGGAGAACCCCGATTTGTTCATTCTTTGATCTCCTCCACTGTCTCTTCTCTTGTTGATCTGCTCTGCTATACTTAGAGATATTTCACCCTAAGTATAGGGGGAGACAGTACGAGTTGTGATCTCTTTATTTTAATTTTTTATTTATTCCAACCCGTGACCCTCCCTGCTTTGTGTACAGTCTGTTATACTTAAGATTATTTGATCCTAAGTATAGGGGAGTATGTCACCTTCTTATTCATTTATCTCTTCATTCTTTCATTCCTTATTCTTTCAGTCGTTGTAGTATAGGCTTTTCTATACTCAGTACGAGTTATGTCTTCTCTTTCTCTTTTTCGATCTATGAGGATATAGCTCATGCTAAGTATCGGGGGTTGTATATACTCCATATATACCTTAGCCATAACTCGTACTTTCGTATAAATAATAATAAATATGGCTAAATATACTATATACATACATATATATTTTAGTAAAAATCACTTAATAACAACTATTATTCCTCAAATTGTTTTCGTATTTACTAATTAATAAATCAGGTTAAAAATACTTTTGCACAATTATTTGAAAAATGGTGTGAACCGTTTGGAAAACTTTTTGAGAAATGTTTTCAACCTTTGTAAAAATATTTTTATTTGTAAAAATTAATTTCTTTGTGTGAAAAAAAGATTTGAAAACTCATTTGCAAATGATTTGGAAAATGTTTGTAAAAATATGTTGAACATTGTATGTATATTATTTGAAAAATCTTTGCAAAATGGCGTTCAAATGTTTGTAAATATTTGCAAAAATTATTTCGTACTATAGTTGTGAAAATGGATTCAAATAAATTTGAGGAATGAATGTATAACTAAAATAGGAATAAAATGTGTTTATACATCAAAATAAAATTCATTATCAATTGTATATATGTACACATAATAATAACTGTGTAAAACCTGTAAATTCTTTAACTCTTGTAAAATAAGGAAGCACGCCCGTGTAAATAGCTGTAAATACTTTATACTTTGTGTGCCAAAAGATTCTTTGTATTTGTCAAAATTTCTTATGTAAAAATTATTTTTATTTTCAAAAATTCTTTGCAAAATTGCATCATTTTTCTGCATTGTACATAGCATTAGCAATATTATTCTTTGATTGAGCTTAATGATTGAACTAGTCCAATAAAGTCGAAGATTTAAGCTTAGTTGGACCTTACCGCACCTAATTGCACTAGAACCTAGTTGGACCTTACCGCACCTAATTGCACTGGAACCTTATGGGAACTAGGTTAAAGGTACTTCAGGTCCAATAGGACTTAATTTTTTGAGACTCAGGGCTGGGTTCAAGTCACCTCAACTGACTAACTAGAACTTTTCGAGGCGCACACATGACTCTTGTCGGTCGTGACCTAACTTGGACACTTGAACCTTTTACTTGGCTCAACTTAGTTGGAGTGGTAACGGGGTTGGATTTGCCAGTCTGAGACGCACACGGGTGGAAACATTCATCCTCATATAGGGAGGGAAGTGCACCCCAACCTGGTCCAGTTCCAATGAAGTCTAAAGACAGGAGAGTGTGAGTTGCAATAAAGCTTCAAAAGAGGGATAGTCTTCTAGCTTAAGAGGAAAAAGTCCTTATGTAAATGCTATTGTGAATAGTATGTTTGCAAAAAAGGAAAAAAAAAAAAGAAAACTCCAAAAAAGTGGACGGGCTTGTAAAATAAAAATAAAGCGCATTATATGTTGTATAGAAAATAAGCAAGCTTGAGCATTAAAGTTATATTATGTTAGCCTGTAGCTGGATGACTTGACTACACCTGTCAGGCATCCTAGGATAGGTTTCTACACTGACTACCGTCCATTCTTTTCTTCACCTCCTCCTCTTGAGTTGGATGCCACTTGAACTTAAAAGGGAATACCTCGCTCCTCGAGGACAGAGTGCTGGATTGGGGAATCATTGGGTTGTCATTCTGGAGAAGTCGGTCTCTTTATCATTTTAGTTGGGGAGAGCCACTATCACTTACACTGTACAAGTCAACTTCATAGTCATAAGGGTTTGCGTATGATGTAGGCTAGTTCTGACCTGGCTATTGAGGTGGTTTGAACCGAGTTTTGTGACTCTTGAAGGTTGTTGTGTTTTAAATTTGGTTCCCAACCAGCTTCCACACACATTTTCACACTAGGTCTAACCTGAGCTCCATACTTTGACTTTGTATAGATAAGTTTAATAATCATGATCAATTCCATTTATTCTTTGATTCTTTCTTTTTTCTTTTCTTCGTATTCTTCATTCTTTGTGTACTTGTAGTATAAGTATTTGCTAGAAACTAGCAAAGGCAAGTATAGGGGATGATGAATATCCATTTCATCACCTTTATTCTGTCAGTTTGGCCTTAAAACCCCAGAAAATGCATGTAAATAGCAACAATTTGTGCATGGTAGCATTCATTATTTATTGTATTATTTGTGTACAAAATAAGGTTTTTAATGCCAAAATTATAGAATAGAGAGAAGAAAAGAAAAAGAATAAAATATTGAAAATATTTTATGACCCTAACCACGAGACCAAGTCTAGAATAGAGTTGGTCGAAGGAATAAAGTAGGGGGAGATAAGGGCCAAAAATACAATAAACACCTCATTTATTTATACATTAATTGTACACGCTTGAAACCTATTTTATTAATTATTATTTATTCATCAAATAAAGAAACTTTGAACATGAAATTGTAGATAATAATGTAAATAAATATATAAAATTGAGTTTGTGCAAAAATAATACACTGTGTTCATTTTATACATAGAATAAAAAGTCAGAAACCAAACTTCAAAGACACGTATCTTTCAAATAAAAACTCAAAACATAGCAAAATTACTCTAATTGTATATAACTTTTCACGAGCTATTTAATGGTGGTGGTTTTATATTTTTTGGAATTACTGTGTAGAAGTTAGGTTTTGGGCCCCTTTTGTACATTCTACCAATTAAAATATTCAATTTATTAATTAATTTATTATTTTTACAAATTCATATTTTTATTATATTATAAATACTATCTATAATATATGTGTATATTAAAATTAGAATAAAACTAAAAAGAAAATGAAAAATAAAATAACTCAATATAATAATATAGGCAAAATACCTATGTAAATAAATAAAAAGGGAATATATTCTTTAATTCTTTATTCCTTTATATTTTTCTAATATTTTAATTATTATATATATTCTATTAAAAATATAAAACTAAAATAAAACTCATTAAAATACATTAAAATAAAATCATGTATATAAAACATAGGTAAAATACCTACAACTATACCTATAGAATATACTTACCTATTTACTTAAGTGTACAAATAACATCATAAAAATAAATTAAAATTTATTTATACTCATAAAAATAAGTTATAAATAATTAGAATAAAATAATAACATAATAAAGTAAAATATATAAAATAAAAATAAAAATGTACAAAATATAGGCAATTATACCTATAAATAAGCCATTAAAAATAAACTTGTAATAAAATACGCCAAAAAATAAATAAAAATCATAATAAAATACTAAATAAAATAATAAACATTTTTAGTTTTATATCCAAAAATTAATAAAATCATTTATTATTTTTAAGTAATTATTCTTTAATAACCTTGTTGTTTCGTCCTATAGTGAGCTTACATGGACCAATGGCAGGGCTTCCTCTGTTGACCTCGGGTCAACTCACCCTTCAGCCTCTGCAGCCCGTCAAATCTGTCCAAGCCTGCATTTTCTCCCATTTCTCCCGGCTAATCCATTGCTCAAATAACATCGATCCCTTCACGGAAATTACTCCCAAAACAACCATCATATACACCCAACCCTTGTATCCTTTATACATAACTTGATTTCTTTCATAATGGTCAGACAAATAAGGGTGCTCACTTGCTTTATAAAACAACTCACTCTGCAACCCATCAAATCTGTCAAAGTCCGTGTTTTCTCTCATTTTTCCGGGGCGTTCCATCCATCTATCGCGCTCGCTTCATACACAAGAAATGTTCCCCAAAAATCCATGATACACGCCCATGCCTTGAATGCAATGTTTATATCTTTGACTCTTTGTTAACGGCCAGTCAATAAGGGTGTTCCATATTGTCTATAAATAATCAACCACCTCCTCCATGTTTCAATTTGGCCATCTTCAAGCCTTAGAGTTCCACCATTTCGGTCTTGTGTGCATCCAAGTGACAGATGGAGGTCCCCTAAAGTGGATGGGAGCTCGCGGAGGAGGAGGTGTGCCCAAGGCCGCCGTCGCCGACGACCTCTGCTCCCTGACGTCCAACCAGGTACGAGCTGTGCATTTTACCATTTTTAGTTAGGTTTTCATTCCTGCGTTTTATTTATGCATTCAGTTTAGCCATTGGCATAGTTAGTTAGGTTAATAAGGTTAATTTGTAGTCCGTCGGAGCTCCGCTCTGGTGAACGATTCCAATGTGCGTCCCTTGTTCTCCGAGCTCCATTTCACTTCCATTTCCTTCCCCATCACGTTCTCCACCTCCCAGCCACCTTTGACCAACCAGAACCTTCTTGGTTTTGTGAATCGAGGTCTTGCTCTGCCACCTCGTCAGAGACCTCGTCGCCCACCTCATCCTTCGCGCTCAAATCTTCATTCTTTGGTTGAGGAGAAACTCCTCGAGCCACTCACTCTCTCTGTGCAGGTCATGCGCTCAAAGGAGCCCTCCTGCTCAAATCGTTTTGACTTCAAGGTTCCCAGGACCCCTTCTTCTCCGAGCTTGCCAGGCCTATACATGGGGTCCTGGAACTTTCTGTGCACACCAGTAGCTGCGGGACACCACACCGGACATGTAGAGCTCGTCGCCATCTCCAAAGCCCGTCTGGACGAGGAGGAATCAACGATCGAAGTAGGGGAACCTCATTGTTCTTCCATGTTCTTGGAGGACAGTAGCAACCATCCGATCTAGGGAGGAGCCCCAGATCACACCAACGTCGTCCGATTGAGTTACCCCTTCACCGTAGATCTCAGCGATGAGATCTAATCGTCACCGTCGGATCACGAACTGTCATCGTCGTGTGAGGAGTAGACGCGTGTCAAGTGAAGAAAGAAGAGCCGTTTGATCACACCTATGTTTGGGGTAAATTTCATATCTCACCCCGTTATTTTTTTGTATTTATTGAATAGTTTTGTAAATAAAATGTAATAAATAATTGGGAATTTTGCATAGGACTTCTTGCATGTTTTGGTATTATCATTTTGGGTTCGTCCCAACCTCACGTGCAGTCCTACGTGAGGGTTGTAATTTTGTATAGAGGCCCCTGACAATTTTGTATACTGTAAAATGATTCATGAAAATTAAATAAATGTTGTTTTATAAAGGCATATTTGCACTGTGGCCCCTGATGTCTACTTTATTTGCACTTATGCCCCTGCCAGGACATGCATTTTTGCATTCTTTATCTATTTAATTGAAATACCTACCATGCTCCTAAAAATCCACAAAAAATAGGTTTAAGTGCTCCATGCATTTACTTACATGTCACCTGTCCACTTTGCATTTTTTGCATTTAAATCTATTTACTAAAAATTTAAAGGTCCCTAAATAATCCATGTCTAATTTGTAAATTACCAAAAAATTAAAAAATATTTTGAAAAATTCCAAAAAACATTATATATGATATATTTGATATTTATTGAGTCCACAAAATAAAAACCCCTAAAAATAAGAAAAAGAAAGTTAAAAAATCAGAAAGCTCCAAAATCCAACAAAAAATATAAAAATTCCTCAAAAATACCAAAAAATATGTTTTTCTATTTTATAATTATCTAAATATTATTAGTTATGTATTAAAATTAATTTGAGTAATTTTAGGACTTATTTACTATTTTAAAACCCAAATTAGTTTCGGATTATGTATTAATCCCATATTTGAGATATTGTTTTGACTTTAAAAATACATAAAAATTAGCAAAATCTCTGGAAAAATACAAAAACATTAAAAAATATTAAAAACCCCCAAAAATTTTTTTATGAAATTTATCTATATTTAATAAAATTTATAAATACTTTTTTCTTTTTTATAAAAAAGAAAGAAAATATAAAAAGATAAAAAATAAAAAGAAAATATAAAATCAGAAAATTTTAAATCAAATAAAAAAACATAAAATTAAAATTGAAATAATATTTATATAAAAAGTTAAAAAACCCACAAAAATTATAACATGGACAAGAACAGAATATTTTTGTGCGCATATTTTTGCCCCCAATCGTTTGCTCCCAGTGTTCGACCTCTACACATGCTTATACACTATACACATTTGTATGTAGAATTATAATAAATTTTAACTCCACATTTTTTAGATTTAATTGCTTTATTCATAACGTGGGTTAATTGTTGATTGATCGTGATTTATTGAGCGGTCAACGCATCGACCGGATCTCTCGCCTTGTGAGATTTCTAGACCCTCGATTCAACATCATGTTCATCAAATGAAGATGTTGCTGGGGAGCAACGTCGTTTGGGATATTTATTATTTATTTGATTCTTCACTCTTGTTCATATTTATTTATTTGCATTATTTATTGATATTATTGTGACTGTTCTGACCTCTTTTCTATTTGTCTTTGATGCGAGGGACCGCTGCACAACGAAGGATCTCCTAGGAGGACCTATGCACCCAAGCAAGGCGGAGCCAACTTTCAGACTGAGTTGGCAGGGGAGAGCATCCGAGGCAGACGGAGAAGAACTTTTTGAGATAGTTAATTAGCTTTACTTCATTTTGCATTTCAAAAAAATTGTAAATTTATGTGAGAGAGTGACTCTATAATTGTAGTAATGCATGACTCTCACACTCCGACTTCCCGAGGTTCAGTGCCCGAGGGATTGTTCCGTCGCAGGCCTCGATGACATCTTTGTTTTCCTTTTATTTTATTTTCATTATTTTGTGTGAATGAGCCCTATCTTAGGATTGCTTGACCTAGACTAAGGCCCAAACCCTAATATATATGCATGTACCTATAGATACGATTTGGGACTTAGTTAATTTTGAAATAATGTTCTTCACGATAATGACATCCTGTATCTAGGGTGATTTCTTCAGATTGCATCTCATATAACATAGGTTTCAACTTTGTTCTGCATCCCGCATGGAGAGAGCTGGGAAGCACTTATTCGTTTATCTTTTCATTCTTTTATTCCTTACTGAAACTCGTTGTAGTATAGGTTTTTCTATACTCAGTATGAGTTATGTCTTCTCTTTCTGTTTTTTTAATCTATGAGGACATAGCTCATGCTAAGTATAGGGGGTCGTATATACTCTGTATGTACTTTAGTCATAACTCATACTTTCATATAATTTAATAATAAATATGGCTAAATATACTTTATACATACATATATATTTCAGTAAAAATCATTTAATAACAATAATTATTCCTCAAATTGTTTTTGTAGTTACTTATTAATGAATCAGGTTAAAAATACTTTTACAAAATGATTTGAAAAAATGTGTGAACCGTTTGGAAAACTTTTTGTGAAATGTTTTCAACCTTTGTAAAAATATTTTTATTTGCAAAAACTCTTTTGTTTGTGTGAAATAACATGTTTGAAAACTCATTTGCAAATGATTTTGAAAATGTTTGTAAAAATATGTTGAACATTGTATGTATATTATTTGAAAAATCTTTGCAAAATGGCTTTCAAATGTTTGTAAATATTTGCAAAAAATATTCCGTACTATAGTTCTGAAAATGGGATCAAATAACTTTGAGGAATGAATGTATCACTAAAATAGGAATAAAATGTGTATATACATCAAAATAAAATTCATTATCAATTGTATATATGTATTCATAATAATAACGATGTAAAACCTGTAAATTCTTTAAATTCTTAACTCTTGTAAAATAAGGAAGCACGCCCGTGTAAATAATTGTAAATACTTTATACTTTGTGTGCCAAAAGATTCTTTGTATTTGTCAAAATTCTTTTTGTAAAAATCCTTTTTGTTTTCAAAATTCTTTGAAAAATTGCAACATTTTTCTGCATTGTACATAGCATTAGCATATTATTCTTTGATTGAGCTTGATGATTGAACTCGTCCAATAAAGTCGAAGATTGGAGCTTAGTTGGACCTTACCGCACCTAATTGCACTGAAACGTTATGGGAACTAGGTTTAAGGTACTTCAGGTCCAATAGGACTTAATTCTTTGAGACTCAGGGCAGGGTTCAAGTCACCTCAACTGACTAACTATAACTTTTCGAGGCGCACGCATGGATCTTGTCGGCCGTGACGTAACTTGGACGCTTGCACCTTTCACTTGGCTCAACTCTGTTGGAGTGGTAAGGGGGTTAGATTTGCCAGTCTGAGACACACACGGGTGGAAACATTCGTCCACGTCTAGGGAGGGGAAGTGCACCCCAACCTGCTCCAGTTCCAATGAAGTCTAAAGACAAGATAGTGTGAGTTGCAATAAAGCTTCAAAAGAGGGATACTCTTCTGGATTAAGAGGAAAAAGTCCTTATGTAAATGCTGTTGTGAATAATATGTTTGAAAAAAAAGAAAAAAAAAAGAAAACTCCAAAAAAGTGGACAGACTTGTAAAATAAAAATAAAGTGCATGATATGTTGTATAGAAAATAAGCAAGCTTGAGCATCAAAGTTATATCATGTGAGTCTGCAGCTGGATGACTTGACTACACTGGTCAGGCATCTCAGGATTGGTAGCTACGCTGACTACTGTCCATTCTTTTCTTCACCTCCTCCTCTTGAGTTGGATGCCACTTAACTTATAAGGGAATACCCCACTCCTCGAGGACAGAGTGCTGGATTGGGGAATCAGTGGGTTGTCATTCTGGAGAAGTCAGTCTCTTTGTCATTTCAGTTGAGGAGAGTCACTATCACTTACACTGTACAAGTCAGCTTCATAGTCATAAGGATTTGCGTATGATGTAGGCTAGTTCTTACCTGGCTATTGAGGTGGTTTAAACCGAGGGGGAGATAAAGGCCAAAAATACAATAAACACCTCATTTATTTATTCATTAATTGTGCATGTTTGAAACCTATTTTATCCTTTATTATTTATTCATTAAATAAAGAAACTTTGCACATGAAAGTTGCAGATAATAATGTAAATAAAAATACAAAACTGAGTTTGTGTAAAAATAATACACTGTGTTCATTTTATACATAGAACAAAAAATAAGAAACCAAACTTCAAACACCCGTATCTTTCAAATAAAAACTCAAAACATAGCAAAATCACTCTAATTGAATATAACTTTTCATGAGCTATTTAATGGTGGTGGTTTTATATTTTTTGGAGTTACTGTGTAGAAGTTAGGTTTTGGGTCCCTATTGTACATTCTACCAATTAAAATATTTAATTTATTCATTATTTATTATTTCTAAAAATTCATATTTTTATTATTTTGTAAATATTATCTATATATATGTGTGTATATTAAAATTAAAATAAAACTAAAAAGAAAATGGAAAATAAAATAAGTCTATATAATTATATAGGCAAAATACTTATATATATAAATAAAAGGAGAATATATTCTTTAATTCTTTATTCCTTTATATTTTTCTAATATTATAAATATTATATATATTCTATTAAAAATACAAAATTAAAATAAAACTCATTAAAATACATTAAAAAAATTATGTATATAAAACATAGGTAAAATACCTACAAATATACCTATAGAATATACTTACCTATTTACTTAAGTGTACAAATAACATCATAAAAATAAAATAAAAATATATTTATACTCACAAAAATAAGTTATAAATAAATAGAATAAAAGAATAAGATAATAAAGTAAAATGTCCAAAACAAAAATAAAAATGTACAAAACATAGGTAATTATACCTATAAATAAGCCATTAAAAATAAACTTGTAATAAAATACACCAAAAATAAATAAAAATCGTAATACAATACTAAATAAAATAATAAATATTTTTTATTTTATACCCCAAAATTAATAAAATAATTTATTATGTTTAAATAATTATCTTTAATAACCCTGTTGTTTTGTCCTATAGTGAGCCTACATGGACAAATGGCAGGGCTTCCTATGTTGACCTCGGTTAACTCACCCTCCAGCCTCTATTGCCCATCAAATCTGTCAAAGCTTGCATTTTCTCCCATTTTTCCCGACCGATCCATCGCTCAAATAACATCCATCCCTTCACGGAAATTACTCCCAAAACAACCATCATACACGCCCAACCCGTGTATCCTTTATACATAACTTGATTTCTTTCCTAACGGTCGGTCAAATAAGGGTGCTCACTTGCTTTATAAACACTCACTCTGCAGCCCGTCAAATCTGTCAAAGACCGTGTTTCTCCCATTTTTCTGGGGCATTCCATCCGTCTATCGTGCTCGCTTCATTCATAAGAAATGTTCCCCATTATTCCATGGTACACGCCCATGTCTTGAATCCAATGTACACCGCTTTAAATCTTTGCTAACGGCCTGTCAATAAGGGTGTCCATATTGTCTATAAATAATGAACCTCCTACTCCATGTTTCAATTTGGTAATCTTCAAGCCCCAGAGTTCCACCATTTCGGCCTAGTGTGCATCCAGGTGACAGATGGAGGTCCCCTGAGATGGATGGGAGCTCGCGGAGGAGGAAGTGTGCCCAAGGCGGCCGTCACCGGTGACCTCTGCTCCCTGGCGTCCAACCTGGTACGAGCTGTGCATTTTACCATTTTTAGTTAGGTTTTCATTCCAGCGTTTTATTTATGTATTTAGTTTAGCCATTAGCGCAGTTAGTTAGGTTAATAAGGTTAATTTGTAGTTCGTCGAAGCTCCGCTCCGGTGAACGATTCCACCGTGCTTCCCTTGTTCTCCGAGCTCCATTTCACTTCCATTTCCTTCCCCATCACGTTCTCCACCTCCCAGCCACCTTTGACAGCCTAGAACCTTCTAGGTTCTGCGAATCAAGGTCTCGCTCCGCCACCTACCGGAAACCTCGTCGCCCACCTCATCCTTCGTGCTCACAGCTTTATTTTCGGTCGAGGAGAAACCCCTCGAGCCAGTCGCTCTCTCTGTGCATGTCACACGCTCAAAGGAGCCCTCCTGGGCTCAAATCGTTTTGACTTCAAGGTTCTTAGGACCCCCTTCTTCTCCGAGCTCGGTGATGAATCCACGATTCATCATCTTAATATCTTAATCTTAGCAAAATCCGTGAGTAAATTCCCTAATAAATGTCCATAAAATCTATAAATTAACAAAATGACTCTTGTAAATAAAACTCACTAATTACTGTATATTAGATTGTACAAAATGAATTAACATAAAAAGCCGCAAAAAAAAAAATAAAATAAAGGAGTTTTATACTTGTAAATAGCCCAAAACTTCATGTATTTTTAATAAATTCATTTCAACTCCTTTTTGCCTAATTATTTCTCTAACTTGTTTATAATAATGTACATAAAAATACAAAAATATAAAATAAATTTTACCTCAAATAAATGCTCCTAGATCCCAAAGAGAAAAAGCCGTAAAGTCCAACTTCCAAGCTAAATTCCCGCTCCGTATGAACTCCAAATTCAGCAAACTCACTTTTAAAGTTCAAGTTAGAAAATTATCTATCCAACGGAAGTGGTTTCATTAAAATCGGAGCTCATTTGCAAAAGTTGGGTTTCGGGACCTAGATGTACATTGTATATCATGTATATATTCATTCTTTCTTTAATTTTTATTTTATCTTTCTTAATTACTAAAAATACAAAAAAATCATACTTGTGTTGTATTTTAATTGTAGTATTTTATTGTATTTTTCCGTTGTAAATATCTCTTATTAAAAAGAAAAAAAATTACATATTAGAAAAGTAAAAAAATGTGTACATGGTGTTTTGTATTCACTTGTAAATTCACCATTATTTTTTCCTTCTTTATTTTGTTGTAATTAAAGTAGCCTACTTTATTTCATTTTATTTATTTAATTATTTTACATTCTCTACAATAACCACCATTCAACTCTCTTCCACCACCAACTTCCCATTCAACTCCACCATTTCTTAAACCTCCCATTCAACTCCATTAATAATCCAACTTCCCATTCAACTCCACCCACATAATAACTTCTCATTTCATCATCTATATATACATTCCATCCTCCTCAATTTGCCCTTGATCCATCTTTATGTGAGGAGAGCCTAGTTCCCTGAGTTGAATCGGTGACAGCGACGCAACCGCGGTCGAGCGACGACAGCCCTCTCTCCGGTGTGATCCGTTGGCTTTTTGGCCAACATCGCAGCCGCAACTGCGTGCTGCTTGAGCTCATCGCACGCCGGCGATTTGAGCGAAGACCGTGCTCACGTGAGCACACCATAGGCGACCTTCCATCTTAGGTAATTTTATTTTCATTTTCTCGTCATCATTTATTTATTGGCATTTTTTTAGCACATCACATTACCACCCATACACCCATCATTTGTTCCATATCATCCACTTCATCACCATCATCATTATATAATTTTGTTCTCCGTATATATGTGTTCATATTTCCTGTTTAAAGAAAATTAAAAAAAGTTAAAAAAATTAAAACAAAAAAATCCTTTTTTTTATTACAGTAAAAAATCAAAAAGAAAAAAAATTAAAAAAAAACAAAAAAAAAAACCATCCGCAGCAAGCAGCAGCGGCTGCCACCGCCGCCGCCCCCCTCTCCACAGCCGCCGCCGCCCCCCTCTTCACAGCCGCACCGCCGCCCCTCTCCGCCCACGCCGGCTTCCTCTCCCGCGCGCGGCGCCGCCGCCCACGCCTGCGCGCGGCTCCGCCGTTCGCCGCCACCTGCGGCCTCTCCGCAACCCTCCAGGCGCAGCCAGCGGCCTCCGCCGCCCCCTCCAGCCGTCACCGCCCGCTCGCGCCGCCCCCTCCAGCTGCCAACGCGCGCCGCCGCGGCCGCGCGCGGGTGGCGCCGCCCTTGCCGAGCTCCACCTCCGCCGAAGTTGGGTTCTTCTCCCATAGTGTGCCCAGGAAGAAGGTCCAATTCCCTTTCCATTTTTTTATTGTAAAAATTGCAAGCTTTTCCCTTCAAGTTTCTGTAATTACAAACAAGCCCCTGTATATAGTTTGCATGTGAATGTTGTTTTCTAAAATTGTACAGACACCCCTGTGATCTCCTTTTAATTTGGACATCTATCTTGTAACTTTTTAGTCAATGAAAAAGGCCATCATGTTGAGCAACTAAAGGTCTACATTTTGACTATTTATTTGTATTCTTATGGTAGTTGGGTAATTAATTAAAAATGATTAACTGAAATATTGCATATTTTACCCAATCAGTGATCTGAAAATTATTCCTCACACATGGTTGCTTAAAAAAATCCACAAAAATTATATGTGATGCTTTGAAGCGTGAAGAACTTACTGTCCAAATTTCATCCTAAATGGAGTTGTCTTGTGCCTACAATAAATTATAGAGTATATTTAGTAATCGATTTTTAATTAAATCCACAAATATTTTTTTTGCGAAATTTCACCTCTCCTAGATTGCTAATCTAAATATCTACTTGAGATAAATCACATTCTGATTAATTTGATAACGTGGATTAATTAGGAATTAATTACTCACTTTCACTCTGTTTCCATTAAAAAATACATAAAAAATTCATACTTTGTCAGAAAATTCCAAAAAAATTACTGTAGTCTCCTTGCATGATGTTTTAGTTCCAGTAATTTTTTTCATAGTTTTTGCTTACTGTTTGTGTGATAAATTGCGAAAAAACCCATAAAAAGTGTGTATTTTTAGTTATTGCATTTTAAACCCTAAAATTCTAAAAAAATGTGTTTTGTGTTCATTACTGGATTAGGATTCTAGGAAAAATATAATTTGGCTAATTTGGACTAATTTAACATTAAAATTAATTTGGCCCTGTTGTATGCTTTCTTAGCGTCTTGATTCATTTGCATTTGCATTCTTGTTGCATAAAAAAAAATAAAAAATACCGTTTGGATATCTAGATCTTTAATTTATAAATTAAACCCAAAGTTGTTCCTTTGCCTCCCTGTGTTCGACCACGGACTTGCCCGGGATATAAATTAAGCCGAGACACTCTTCACGGAGATCTTCTCTCGGTTCTGACCGAATCGCTAAGTACACGTGCTACAACGTGACCTAATTAAACAACGTATCTAGCGACTCGTCAGATGGCGCCGTTGCCGGGGAGGCAAACGGCTTAGGGACTAATTTAAAAATTTGGATTTAGATTTTCTCTACTCGGGTAGTCTGACCCCCGAGCCACTTGTATTTATTCCATTTTTTTTGCAATTATTTCTCTTCATATTTTTGTATATATATATTTTTTATCTCTCTAATATAAATCTTTGTTTCCTTGCGAGGGCCCGGTGGACTTGGAGTGCATCGGAGGTCGACGGACGCGAGGAGCGCCGACTGCTGAAGTGCGAGGATAATAGCAATTTATTTTGAGAGAATTTTGTAAATTATTGTAATTATTTAGGTAGTTGCTTATTTTCTAGCGGCTCTTGTTTGAGAGCTCGCGCATGTAAAAAGACTTGGACTTTGTTTGTGGTGTGTCGAGCCTGTTTCACTCTCCGACGAGGGTGGGGCTTGACTTGAGTGGCGAAATTAAGGATTAGGCACACGGTAGTTTAGAATTCAAATTTGTTTGTGCCCATCGTAATTTAGGCCACACTTATCTTAGAAGATTCACATATCTTATAAGATTATTAATGAGACGCACATAGACACGTACTACTTAGCTCAAATCCAATCAGTTCTTCCCCGCTAATAGTATACTGTTTAAGTGCGGTTTCCTCGATCTGCATGCATTTAGTGTAATATTTAAAAATTCAGTTTTGCATAACGCATGAAGAGTGCTGGGATTCACTGTAAGTATAACTTCTTCTGAGCATGCATCATAGTTTCTCGTTTGCATTCTGATTTCCGATTCCCCTCTTGTTTTACAACTTAAGGTTAAAAGGAAATTGGGACTGAACGGTAGACGTGCTTGTGTGTTCACATAAAATTCAAGTGATAACCTAACTCTAAAATTGGGACTGAATTGAGCAGGTCGATTTAATTAATTGGAATAAAAAGAACCCTTGTTCTCGGGTGCATAAAGCCTCATTGTTTGTTTTTATTGCAAGTGAGAGAGAGACGACCCTAGGATAGAGCCAAGTCTGGATTTCTTACTTACTACTGGTTCTTTATTTTTAGGCGATTAGCTACTTTTCAGTGAGGATTTACGGGTAGCCGGTAAACGGTCCGGACTTCCTTAGCAGAGTGGGAGGTTTAGAGGACGCATTAGTCCTCAAGGAACGGGTAGCCGTATTTTTACGGTCCGTACTTACTCCTATACTGGCTGAAAGTAGGTCAAACTAGTCGTAAGAACCGGGCAGTCTGTAGGAAAATACGGGCACCTAACAGCTCGTTAATCTTTCCAAAGATTGTATTCTCACCAACTAAAATTGATCAGATAAATCGGCCGAACTCTTACGGCCATCACGTGTTGAGTTGGTGAAATTGGGGGTTTGAATTGCGTTTGTATTGTGTGAGTTCATTCCGCACATTTACGTGCACCGTAGAACTAGCGCCTCATTGATTATCGTGATCTAATCGGTCTTTTGACATCGAAGATGACTGATTGGGGGGATATTTATTCGGACTTTGCGAACCTCTCGTTGAACCCTTCAAAAAGTATGTCTTCAAAGGTCCAAGCGCAACTTGGACCAACCTGGACTCATGACCCTCTTGAGCCCAGGATCACTCACTCTCGGGATGGTTACCCTCAAACCATCCCATTTCTCTCTTCCCACCTCACCGAGGAAGACCATCGCCTTGGTGAGAATATCGTGATTAATAAATCCTCTTCTAATAAAGAACACATTGCTGATTCAGGCCATATAGAAGACACGAGTAAAATGCCTCCAAAGAAGAAAGAAGAGGAAGAAGAGAACCATGAAGACCCGATGAAAATGATACTTGCCCGATTAGCTGCATCTGAGCAGCAACAAGCATTACTGAGAGCTCAGTTGGGACAGTTAAATGTTGGGGTCCAACTACCAATGGATGCGGCATATAACCCCGGACAATATCAAATTCATAACTACTTGAGTCCGGCCGAACCCGAGGTTGATTTTGAATTGAAGCCGCATTTCCTGAACCTGCTGCCACATTTTGATGGGAATGCTTCTGAGGAGCCATATGCATTCCTAAGGGACTTTGAGCTCATCTGTGCTAACCTCAAACATAACAATGTTAGCCAGGATTATATTAGGCTCAAAGCCCTTCCATTTGCCTTGGGTGGAAAAGCCGATTACTGGGTGAAGAATCTTGGAATCATCGTCACCACTTATGCCCAGTTCAAGGACCTATTCCTAAAGAAGTTCTACCCGTTGAGTAGAACTAACATGATGAGGACGCGAATTACGAGTTTTTCCCAATTACCCAATGAAGCCTTCTGTGATGCTTGGGAAAGATTCAAGGACATCCTGCAAAAGTGCCCTTGTCATAGATTAGATGAAAACATCTTGGTCCAATCCTTCTTCACTGGTCTCAACCCTGAGATGCAGGGTTTAGTGAGCGCTGCCTGTGGAGGCAGCTATACATCACGAGGAGCGGATACCGTCTGGAGGGTATTCGAGCAGATGGCTGAAACTAGCCGCTCACAGATGGCCAGCAGGGCCTATATACCATCCCCCAGTTCACTCTCATTTGGAGGGAGAAAATCAGCTGCAGTCGATCTCTCTCAGGACGTGATCCCTAGCATGGGACTCCTTGCTGACAAGCTTACTGTAGTCGAGAGGATCGATAGGAGGATTGATGAGTTAGACCGGAGCGTCTCCAAACTTCCAAAACAGATGGAGGAGTTGACTGAGAAGGTATCTAAGATAAAGATACCTGCCGTGACTGCACCCGCTGCTCCCGTTTACCGAGTTCACCATGTTCAGGAGCAGTTGGTGTCAGGGCAACCCCAACCGTGGGAGCAGGACCAATCCTACAACCACTCTTCCCAGCAACCACCTCCAGTAGCAGAGACAGTCCAGGAGGAGCCTCCACCAGTTTGGGAGGTGAATGGGATATGGTATACTCAGGACCCTGCCAGGCAGGGAAGTACGGGAGACCGACAGACCTATCAGCGTCCCCCGACCTTTCACAACACCGCATTCACCTCCGCACCACCTCCTTCACAGCAGAGCCCTGGATTCCATCCACCCCAGCAACAGAGGCAGCAGTACCAGCAGTATGGCCAACAGGGCCATTACCAGACGGGCCAGCAGGGCCCGCAACCCCAGCAGCAGCAGCAGCAGAGGCAGTACACTGGCCAGCAGGGCCAGTCTTCCCGTTCTTCTTCTCAGTCTTATCCACTTCCTTCATCGTCTAGTCCCGTGGATCTTCAGCAGCAGATACTCGACGAGCTACGTTCCTACAGGAACGAGGTTCAGGACTTACGGGTGGATGTCAACCGCCTGTCAAGATGGCGAGACGAGCAGACTGCACCCTCTACCTCGATCCCAGCCCAAGTTCAGGCTAACCCCAATAGCCTGAACCGTTCTAGTTCTCAGCAGCAATTTGGTCAGGTATACTATTCAGCATCTCCCAAATCTGAACATGAGATTCTTTCGTGTGACGAGGCTAACCACATGTCACTCAGGAGCGGAAGGACCGTGGTCGTACCTGACCGGGCGAGGGACACGAGGAGGGCATCTCTGGAGCTCTACCTGAGGAGTCTTCAGAGGACGAGGAGGAGAGGCATCATATTTCAGAGTCCCATCAGCACCATTCGAGGATTTCCACTCAGGGAACCGAGAGGAGGAGGAGAGCACGTATGCAGCATCGTCAGCATGGATATTCTTCTGAGTCTACGGAGGACCTTGCATCTCCGGTTATGGCGGATACCATTCCAGCTTCTATTCCACAACCTGTAGTAGATAGTTTAGATTTTGAGTCCATGTTGCATCAAAAAGATTCTTGTATGAAGAACTCTGTTTTTGTTAATGCAAAGAATGATCTTTCAGTTCATGATTCAGATTCTTCATCCTCTGTTTCCCTAGCTTCAATCCCTTTCCCCCGTGCTCTTACGGTAGGGAAGCGCATCAAGAAGATTCAGAAAGATGACCCCGATATGGCACGGTTTTGCAAAGAAAACATCACAGTTAAGGTGCCATTTGATGAATATGTGGCTAACCATCCTGCCTTCCAAAAATACCTTAAGGTGAGATGCACACCTAGAAGGGTTAGCAGGAAGAAAGATAACCGAAATGTAAAGACACATGTCTTATCGGTAGCCACAACCTATTGTCTCAAGAATCAGACTTTGCCAAAGAAAAAGAGAGACATGGGTGCTCACTATGTGGAGAGTCGTATTGACGACATTGCGTTTGCACGCACACTCTTAGATAACGGTTCTTCGATCACTTACTTCCCTTAGCATTATATCAGAAATTGGAGTTGGGACCACTTCGCAAATCTAGAGCTTTACTCCAATTCGCAGATCGTTCAGTGAAGAGACCTAAGGGAGAAGTGAAGAACGTCGTTATCTCGATTGAGGGGCAGAACTATCAGGTGGACTTCACAGTCTTGGACATGGAGACCCCCAATCATTGGAGAGAATCTCATATCATTCTCGGGCGACCCTTCCTTAGGACCGCAGGCGCAGCTTTCGACTATGGTACGGGAATGATGAAGTTCCGTTCTCCAGGTGGAGAAGTGAACCTTGAGATGAAGCAAACAAGTGTCAGCGACCCGATTCAGAGAGTAGCACAGAGTACTCATCTTCAGAGGCAGATTGCAGTATGATTAGCACAGTTGGGATTTGGGGACAGATTCCTTCAGGACAGAGCGAGACCCTTTCATCTGGAGAGGATATAGTGCATGATGCAGTTTGCCAGGTGTTGTCTGATCTTGCTAGAGATGCATCAACCTATTCTCATGATGACTTAGAGATCCATCCGGATCTGTCAGTTCCATCCTCTTCGGAACAATCATGGGACATAGATGACGAGTCGGACGTGGCTTTTGCCGATTGTTTGGATACTTTTGACGATCCGACTCCCGATACTTCTGATTTGGTGGCGAGTACTACTCAGCTTAGCCCACCTTCATGCAGCACGGAACAGATTCAGATTCAGTTCAGCCAGATCTGCTTGATGATACCACATTGCCAGAACTGAAATCACTACCTCCTACACTTAAGTATGCCTTTCTTGCGGGACCCAAAGAGAGATATCCTGTCATCATTAGCTCAGACTTGTCTTTAGAGCAGGAGTCTAGGTTGTTAGAAGTCTTAGAGAGGAACCGCAAAGCAATAGGCTGGACAGTGTCGGATCTCGTGGGCATCAACCCCACTCTCTGCTCGCACCATATTTTTACTGAGGATAACGTGAGACCTTCCCGTGAGTTTCAGAGGAGACTTAACCCCAATCTACGGGAAGTGGTGAAGAATGAAATTGAGAAATGGTGCAAAGCAGGGTTTATATACCCTATTTCTGACTCCAAGTGGGTGGCCCCACTTCATGTTGTCCCGAAGAAGTCGGGAATTCAGATGGTCACCAACGAGGAGGGGGTAGAGATCGCGACACGAGTACCTACGTCGTGGCGCGTCTGTGTCGACTACAGGCGCCTGAATGCTGCGACCAAGAAAGATCACTTTCCCTTACCTTTTATTGATCAGATCTTGGAGAGACTTGCAGGGAAAGAGTTCTTCTGTTTTCTTGACGGGTACTCAGGCTACAACCAGGTGGCCATAGCCCCTGAGGACCAGGAAAAGACCACATTCACATGTCCATTCGGCACTTATGCTTTCAGGCGCATGCCATTCGGGCTCTGCAATGCCCCGGGCACATTTCAGCGGTGCATGATAGCCATATTTGCCGAGATGGTGGGAGATTTCCTGGAAGTGTTCATGGATGACTTCTCGGTCCATGGTGATTCTTTTGATACATGTTTAGCGCACTTGGACCGAGTCCTCACGAGGTGTAGAGAGGTGAATCTGGTACTCTCCTGGGAGAAGAGTCACTTTATGGTGACGGAGGGTATCGTGTTGGGGCATGTCATCTCCAAAAGGGGAATGGAGGTTGACCCTGCCAAGGTGGAGGTGATCAAGAAACTCGATCCACCTACCAACGTGAAGTCAGTGCGGTCATTCTTAGGGCATGTTGGATTCTATAGGAGATTCATTCAAGATTTTTCAAAGATCGCCCGCCCACTGACTGAGCTCTTAGGGAAAGACATAGAGTTCATTGTAGATCACAGGTGTCTGGAGGCCTTTGAGCTCTTGAAGAGGAAGATTTGTGCCTCGCCTATCCTACAAGCTCCTGACTGGTCTCTCCCCTTTGAGATCATGACTGACGCTTCAGATTTCGCTATAGGAGCTGTGTTAGGACAACGGCGAGAAGGGATTCCGTTTGCGATTCACTATGCGAGCAAAGTTTTAGATCCTACACAGAAAAATTATACAGTAACTGAAAAGGAAATGCTCGCTGTAGTATGGGCCCTCGAGAAGTTCAGATCATATATTTTGGGCTCTAAGGTGACAATATATACTGATCATACAGCCATTCGATACTTAATGGAAAGAAGGACGCGAAGGCGCGTCTTCTTAGGTGGATTTTACTCCTCCAGGAATTTGATTTGGAGATTAAAGATAAACCTGGAGTGAAGAATGTTGTGGCTGATCACCTTTCTCGGATTGAAATTAAATATTCTCCTGATCATGAGCGGATTAGAGAGACCTTCCCAGATGAGTCAATTTGTGCTATTGACTCATTCCCGTGGTATGCCAACATGGTGAACTATCTTGTCTCCAAGCAGGTTCCCCATGGTTGGACTAGGAGCAGCATTGATCGACTGAAGTCGGATTCGAGGAGATACCACTGGGACGATCCTTTCCTTTTCTTCGAAGGACCGGATTGTGTTTGGAGAAGGTGTATTCCTCAGGAGGAATACCATAGTGTCCTCACATATTGTCATTCACTTGAGGCTGGAGGACACCATTCGGGAAAGCGAACCGCTCACAAAGTACTTCAATGTGGATTGTATTGGCCGACCTTGTTTAGAGATGCCATTGATTTTGTACGGTCGTGCCCGATCTGTCAAAGGATGGGAGGGACAGTTGGACAGAGAGATGAGATGCCCATGCAACCGATGATTATTTGTGATGTTTTTGATGCATGGGGCATAGGATTTTATGGGTCCCTTTCCCAACAGCCAAGGACATGAGTACATTTTGTTTGGCGGTTGATTATTTATCTAGGTGGGTGGAGGCTATCCCAACCCGAACCGCAGACAGCAAGACTGTCTGTAAGTTTGTGAAAGACCATATTATTGCTAGGTTCGGGGTGCCAAAAGTTTTGATATCTGATGGGGGTAGCCATTTTGTGAATCGAGATATGAGATCTTTAGCTAAGGACTATGGATTTGATCATAGAGTTACTAGTCCTTACCACCCACAGTCCAACGGCATGGCAGAGGTTTCGAACAGAGAGGTGAAGAGTATTTTGCAGAAATTGGTTCGTCCCGATAGGAAGAACTGGTCTCAGCTCTTGGACCAAGTTCTGTGGGCCTATAGGACAGCCTACAAGACACCATTGGGTACTTCACCATTTAGAATGATCTATGGCAAGCCATGCCATTTGCCCGCAGAATTGATTCATAAATCCGAATGGGCAATTAAGAAGATTAATTGGAGTTGTCACCTAGGAAAACTTTGCCGAGACTTGAACTTGAACGAGCTCGTGGAAATCCGAAACAGGGCATATGACAACAGTTTGATTTATAAGGACAAAGTAAAGAGATGGCATGATCAGCACATTAGGTGCAAAGACTTTGTCCCTGGACAAAAGGTATGGTTGTTCAATGCCAGGTTGAAGATGTTCCATGGGAAGCTCAAATCTAAATGGACGGGTCCCTTTGTGGTTAAGAAAGTGCACGAGAATGGAAGTGTAGAGATATCTGATCTCACAGATGGTGCACAATCTCATGTGGTGAATGGACAACTGTTGAAGCATTTTGTTGATTCCAAAGAGCAGTTAGTCCAAGTCGAGGTCATCAACTTCATACAGAGTGAGCACAGAGCAGATACATCTTATTACTCTTCATGAAGATGCAGCATCAAGATTCAACATCTTAGAAGATTCAATCACTCTTGTACATATTCTCCCTTCTTTGAATATTCTCAAGATCACGTCGGTTCTCACACTTACTCTTGTCCTATACTTAGGCTGACCAAAGCCTAAGTGTAGGGGGGGCCGATGCCCGCCATGTGTATTTACTCATCATTTCTCCTCTTGACCTCGTCCGCCCCATTTTTTGCTCTTCTTCTACACTTAGGCTGTCCAGAGCCTAAGTATAGGGGGGGCGGATCGACTTCTATACTTTTTGTTATTTTAGCTTTCCTACGCTTAGTACGAGCTATGTCTTTTTGTCACCTAGTGCCATGAGGACATAGCACAAGCTAAGTATAGGGGGGCGTGTATATATTACATATATATTTTACCCATACCTCGTACTTTCACATATTTTTTTTTATTTATTTTTTTTATATATATTATACAATAATTATGGGGTGGGTAAAAAAAAAACAAACAAAACAAAAGTAAAAAAACTTTTCAAAAAAACTATTTTCTTATTTTCCTTAAAAAAAACTTAAAAAAAAAGAATCTTTTCTTATTTACCTATCTTTTTCAAAAAAAAAAACTAAAAAAAAAGCAAAACTTTTCTAACAAAAAAAAACTTCTTCTTTGCCTTTGTTTGTCAACAAAAAAAAAACCTTTGTGAAAACTAAAAAAAACAAAAAAATAAAAACTAAAAAAACTAACTAATAAGTTGGTTTAATCCCTGACACAATTCACTTTCACACAAGACTAGTGATGTTCAAGAACACTTGGTTTATGAGGTCTTGAGATTTTGAGTTAACCAGCCTTAGTCATTAGGGTCCTTGACTTAATTATTCACATTTCCCTAGTTTGAAAGATGTGTGTGCTATATTGCATGCTTAGTCTCTACCTTAAGAATATGATCAGCACCTCACATACACGACTGCAGTTATGATGAGATGAGTTGAAATTTCACTTGAGGAACTGGGATGAGGGATTTGAGTTTGGACTTGATTTGATGATGCTCGAGGATGGGATAAAATCAATGAAGGCTTCATGAAACCTGAGTGTCAGCATCTTTAGCCAGTATGAGAACATGGTTCTTGTACTATCTCTTGATATTTACCTATGTGCCAGGGTGTGATAAATAAAAAAATGTTGATCAGTGTGCGCCAACTCTTGGTAAAAGCAGTGGAGCTAGCCAAAAATACTACCAAGCAATGAAATGTCAAAGAAAAGCTCTCATTCCACAAAGTCAATTATCAAAAGAGCTTCCACCAAAGGCGAGCGCTCCCAACCATTTCAAAGTGTCCACTTGGACCACCGCTATTAGGACCAGGAGTCGGGCTTGCACCAAAAAAGGGCTCTGCATCGTAAATGCTACAAGTCTGGGTGTAGAAGGTACAATAGGTACTCAAAAAAGGCACACCCCGGTGTACTCCCAGGAAAACAAGTGCAGACGGCTCCAACTTCTCTTGACGGACGCACTGATCAACACCAAAAAAAATGTGTTGCGTAATAAGGCACTTGAGAGGATCCTTGTTCCAATGAGAGGGAGAGAAGAAATGACACAATCCTATGCCCTCCATCAACTGGCCTTCCATCTACACTTTTAAGTCTGACAACTAAAGAGACGGTGGATTGGATGCAAGAAATGATTTATTCCCTAGTGTTGAGGATCGGGTCCATAGGAGAGTCTCTTGGACTGGAACCTTGGGTGACGTTGTGACTCTACTCTTGTAACTGCGGTCAACACTTAAAGTCATATCCCTTATATATACGTATACAAAGAGAGTCTGATGATTAGGGAAATTGGGTACCTTTTGACTAGAGCTTGGTTCAGCTTAGAATTTTAGGATCTCTAAAACCGAGAGTTCTTGAACGGATCAAGTCTTGTATTCACATGCACAGTCAGGGGTTAACCCAACTTATTCATTCTTTATTTGCTCGAGGACTAGCAAAGTTTAAGTATAGGGGGGTGATGAATCCACGATTCATCATCTTAATATCTTAATCTTAGCAAAATCCGTGAGTAAATTCCCTAATAAATGTCCATAAAATCTATAAATTAACAAAATGACTCTTGTAAATAAAACTCACTAATTACTGTATATTAGATTGTACAAAATGAATTAACATAAAAAGCCGCAAAAAAAAATAAAATAAAGGAGTTTTATACTTGTAAATAGCCCAAAACTTCATGTATTTTTAATAAATTCATTTCAACTCCTTTTTGCCTAATTCTTTCTCTAACTTGTTTATAATAATGTACATAAAAATACAAAAATATAAAATAAATTTTACCTCAAATAAATGCTCCTAGATCCTAAAGAGAAAAAGCCGTAAAGTCCAACTTCCAAGCTAAATTCCCGCTCCGTATGAACTCCAAATTCAGCAAACTCACTTTTAAAGTTCAAGTTAGAAAATTATCTATCCAACGGAAGTGGTTTCATTAAAATCGGAGCTCATTTGCAAAAGTTGGGTTTTGGGACCTAGATGTACATTGTATATCATGTATATATTCATTCTTTCTTTAATTTTTATTTTATCTTTCTTAATTACTAAAAATACAAAAAAATCATACTTGTGTTGTATTTTAATTGTAGTATTTTATTGTATTTTTCCGTTGTAAATATCTCTTATTAAAAAGAAAAAAAATTACATATTAGAAAAGTAAAAAAATGTGTACATGGTGTTTTGTATTCACTTGTAAATTCACCATTATTTTTTCCTTCTTTATTTTGTTGTAATTAAAGTAGCCTACTTTATTTCATTTTATTTATTTAATTATTTTACATTCTCTACAATAACCACCATTCAACTCTCTTCCACCACCAACTTCCCATTCAACTCCACCATTTCTTAAACCTCCCATTCAACTCCATTAATAATCCAACTTCCCATTCAACTCCACTCACATAATAACTTCTCATTTCATCATCTATATATACATTCCATCCTCCTCAATTTGCCCTTGATCCATCTTTATGTGAGGAGAGCCTAGTTCCTGAGTTGAATCGGTGACAGCGACGCAACCGCGGTCGAGCGACGACAGCCCTCTCTCCGGTGTGATCCGTTGGCTTTTTGGCCAACATCGCAGCCGCAACTGCGTGCTGCTTGAGCTCATCGCACGCCGGCGATTTGAGCGAAGACCGTGCTCACGTGAGCACACCATAGGCGACCTTCCATCTTAGGTAATTTTATTTTCATTTTCTCGTCATCATTTGTTTATTGGCATTTTTTAGCACATCACATTACCACCCATACACCCATCATTTGTTCCATATCATCCACTTCATCACCATCATCATTATATAATTTTGTTCTCCGTATATATGTGTTCATATTTCCTGTTTAAAGAAAATTAAAAAAAAGTTTAAAAAAATTAAAACAAAAAATCCTTTTTTTTATTACAGTAAAAAATCAAAAAGAAAAAAAATTTTAAAAAAAAAACAAAAAAAAAACCATCCGCAGCAAGCAGCAGCGGCTGCCACCGCCGCCGCCCCCTCTCCACAGCCGCCGCCGCCCCCCTCTTCACAGCCGCACCGCCGCCCCTCTCCGCCCACGCCGGCTTCCTCTCCCGCGCGCGGCGCCGCCGCCCACGCCTGCGCGCGGCTCCGCCGTTCGCCGCCACCTGCGACCTCTCCGCAACCCTCCAGGCGCAGCCAGCGGCCTCCGCCGCCCCCTCCAGCCGTCACCGCCCGCTCGCGCCGCCCCCTCCAGCTGCCAACGCGCGCCGCCGCGCGGCCGCGCGCGGGTGGCGCCGCCCTTGCCGAGCTCCACCTCCGCCGAAGTTGGGTTCTTCTCCCATAGTGTGCCCAGGAAGAAGGTCCAATTCCCTTTCCATTTTTTTATTGTAAAAATTGCAAGCTTTTCCCTTCAAGTTTCTGTAATTACAAACAAGCCCCTGTATATAGTTTGCATGTGAATGTTGTTTTCTAAAATTGTACAGACACCCCTGTGATCTCCTTTTAATTTGGACATCTATCTTGTAACTTTTTAGTCAATGAAAAAGGCCATCATGTTGAGCAACTAAAGGTCTACATTTTTACTATTTATTTGTATTTTTATGGTAGTTGGGTAATTAATTAAAAATGATTAACTGAAATATTGCATATTTTACCCAATCAGTGATCTAAAAATTATTCCTCACACATGGTTGCTTAAAAAAATCCACAAAAATTATATGTGATGCCTTGAAGCGTGAAGAACTTACTGTCCAGATTTCATCCTAAATGGAGTTGTCCTTGTGCCTACAATAAATTATAGAGTGTATTTAGTAATCGATTTTTAATTAAATCCACAAATATTTTTTTTGCGAAATTTCACCTCTCCTGGATTGCTAATCTAAATATCTACTTGAGATAAATCACATTCTGATTAATTTGATAACGTGGATTAATTAGGAATTAATTACTCACTTTCACTCTGTTTCCATTAAAAAATACATAAAAATTCATACTTTGTCAGAAAATTCCAAAAAAATTACTGTAGTCTCCTTGCATGATGTTTTAGTTCCACTAATTTTTTTTCATAGTTTTTGCTTACTGTTTGTGTGATAAATTGCGAAAAAACCCATAAAAAGTGTGTATTTTTAGTTATTGCATTTTAAACCCTAAAATTCTAAAAAAATGTGTTTTGTGTTCATTACTGGATTAGGATTCTAGGAAAAATATAATTTGGCTAATTTGGACTAATTTAACATTAAAATTAATTTGGCCTTGTTGTATGCTTTCTTAGCGTCTTGATTCATTTGCATTTGCATTCTTGTTGCATAAAAAAAATAAAAAAATACTGTTTGGATATCTAGATCTTTAATTTATAAATTAAACCCAAAGTTGTTCCTTTGCCTCCCTGTGTTCGACCCCGGACTTGCCCGGGATATAAATTAAGCCGAGACACTCTTCACGGAGATCTTCTCTCGGTTCTGACCGAATCGCTAAGTACACGTGCTACAACGTGACCTAATTAAACAACGTATCTAGCGACTCGTCACTCGCCAGGCCTATACATGGGGTCCTGGACCTTCCTGTACACACCAACAACTGCGGGACACCACCCCAGACGTGTAGAGCCCATCGCCATCGCCAAAGCCCGTCTGGACGAGGAGGAATCAACGATCGAATCCGATCTGGGGAGGAGCCCCAGATCACACCAGCGCCGTCCGATTGAGTCGCCCCTTCACCGTAGATCTCAACCGTGAGATCTAATCGTCACTTTCGGATCGCGAACCGTCATCGTCGCGTGAGGAGTGGATGCATGTCAAGTGAAGAAAGAAGAGTCGTCCGATCGCGCCAATGCTTAGGGTAAATTTCATATCTCGCCTCGTTATTTTTTATATTTATTATATAGTTTTGTAAATAAAATGTAAAGTGTTAAATAATTGGGAATTTTGCATAGGACTTCCTGCATGTTTTGGTATTATCATTTGGGTTCGTCCCAGCCTCACGTGCAGTCCCAAGTGAGGGTTGTAATTTTGTATAGAGGCCCCTGACAATTTTGTATATTATAAAATGATTCATGAAAATTAAATAAATGTTGTTATATTGAGGCATATTTGCACTGTGGCCCCTGATGTCTACTTTATTTGCACTTATGCCCCTGCTAGGACATGCATTTTTGCATTCTTTATCTATTTAATGGAAATGCCTACCATGCTCCTAAAAATCCACAAAAATAGGGTTAAGTGATCCATGCATTGTACTTACACACCATATGACCACTTTGCATTTTTTGCATTTAAATCTATTTATTAAAAATTAAAAGGAGCCTAAATAACCCATGTCTAATTTATAAATTACCAAAAAATATAAAAACATTTTGAAAAATTCCAAAAAAAATTATATATGATATATTTTGATATTTATTGAGTCTAGAAAACAAAAAACCCTAAAAATAAGAAAAAGAAAATTTAAAAATAAAAAAGATCTAAAATCCAACAAAAATATAAACATTCCTCAAAAATACCAAAAATATGTTTTTATGTTTAATAATTATCTAAATATTATTAGTTATGTATTAAAATTAATTTGGGTAATTTTGGGACTTATTTACTATTTTTAGAACCCAAATTAGTTTCAAATTATGTATTATTCCCATATTTGGGATATTTTTTTACTTTAAATATATATAAAAATTAGCAATTTTTTTTGGAAATATACAAAAACATTAGAAAATATTAAAACTCAAAAACAATTTATTTTACGAATTTTATCTATATTTAATAATAGTTATTAATATATTTCTATGTATTATGTAAATAAAGCCTTATATAGGCTACATTGTTTTTTATAAAAATAAAATATAAACAGATAAAAATATAAAAAGAAAATATAAAATCAGAAAATTTAAAATCAATTAAAAAATAATTAAAAATAAAATAATATATATAATTTAAAAACCCACAAAAACAATAACATGGACAAGAAAAGAATTGAATAATTTTGTGCGCATAATTTTGCCCCCAACCGTTTGCTCCCGGTGTTCGACCTCTATACATGCTTATACACTATACACATTTGCATGTAGAGTTATAATAAATTTTAACTCCATATTTTTGAGATTTAATTGCTTTATTCATATTGTGGATTAATTGTTGATTGATCGGGATTTATTGAGCGGTCAACGCATCGACTAAATCTCTCTCGCCTTGTGAGATTTCTATACCCTCAATTCATCCTCTGGTTATCATTTATTCCTTATCGACCAAGTCATCATGATGATTGGATTTTGGGGCCTAGGGTCACTCAGTATATTTAACACTTCATTTTTTTCTTTTCTTTCCTTTATTCTTTTATTTTGGAAATGAATTAGATAAATTTATACAGTATATATAATCAATTATTGAGTGTTATTTTATAAAAATTAATGTTATATACATGTATTTGCCTAGGGATTAAGGCCAAAATGAAGGAATAAAGTGATGAAATGGAGATTCGTCACCCATTGAAGTTGTAAAGTAAAGAAAGTAGGTATCTCTGTTAGTGGTATATAGGAGAAATAATAGAATAGGGTCTTAAGTCATGATTTTCATGTGCTCGGGTTTCCACATCAAAAGCCATGGACCTTTGTAATTTATTTTTTTATATGTTATATAGTTTCACAATTCAAACACCCTTTTCTTATGCTGATTAATCTTTTTTATTTGGTAACAGAGCCATGTCAAATAGGAAAGATGTAACTACCTGTTCGTGAAAAGGTCTTAGATTAAAAGTTGTTAGATCACTAGAAACAAAATCTAAATTCAACCATTTGCTCTAGTAGGAAATATATGCAAATAAATAGATGATGGACTCTAAATGTTCAAAGCACATGACTAGAGCAAAAGAGTTATTTACAAAAATTGAGTAAAAGAATGGGGAATAGTAACCTTTGGAAAATAATCACAGCGATGAGATTGTTGGAACTTCTATGGTTGGACAATGTACGTCTTCTTTCAATAGTCTTATCATAGATTAAGGCCCTCAGCATGGTATGTTAAGTGTAATCCAGATCTGTGATGAAGGATTTAATTTGGGTTCTTTTCTAATTATTTTGAAAAGTCTAGATAGTTAACTCTATATGAAATTTTGCTAATTTGAAATAGGTTTTACAAACGTACACATTGTAGAATTAAATAAGAATGACATGTTTGACCATTTGTTAGCAGATAATACATGTTGCTCATTATGAAACATAGGACTAGGACATCTTTACTATAAATACCTGAATAAGTTACTTTAGATAGACTTTAGTTAGAGGACTATCTAATAAAGCATTTAAGACAAAAATCCATTGTGATGATTGCCCATTAAGAAAGATTTGTAAAGACACCTTTAAAAGTAAGACTCATATATTCAATTCTAGACTATTAAAACTTCTATGCCTACATCACTTTGGTTCAACCAGGATGGAAAGTTTTAGTGACTTTAAGTTTTGTTAGTCACAGTAGATGACTTTTCTATATTTACGTGGGTGTTTTTTTGTAAAGAACAAAGACTAGACATTTGACACCTTCGTAAAGTTATATAAGTAAGTAGAAAAAGAGGAAAACCCAAATATTACTGGAATTCACTCATGTCATGGGGTCAATTTAGAAAATCAAAGTTTCTAGCTTCATTGACAAACATGACCTGAAAAGTGAGTTCTCAATCCCTAGAACATCAAAAAAATATTGCTGAAAGAAAATTCAAACAATACACGAATGCTCGGGGGCTTTGCTTATTGAATCGAGATTACGTAAGCATTTTTGTGTAGAAGCTACCAACACTACTTGTTATATCTTGAACATAGTTTGAATAAGATCCTTGTTAAATAAAATAAATGATGAACTTTTCTATGAAAGAATAAGTTTATGTGAAATAAGCACCGTATTTTATAAATAGATAAAATCCTAAACATGTATATAAACTTAAGAAAGCTCTATACTGATTGAAACAAGCTCATAGAGCTTGGTATGGGAGACTTAAAGACTACATAATTAAGTTAGGCTTTGAGGTAGGAAAAGATGAGTACACTCTATTTTATTAAGAAAACCTCCGAAATTCTGATGGTTCAAATGTAGGTTAATGATATTATGTTTGGGTTCTTTGATTCAAATTTTGCAATGAATTTATATTGATCATGCGAAAATATTTTGAGATGAGACTCATGGGATAATTAAAGTTCGTTTTGTCAATTTTTTATATCTCTACTAGAAGGTGTGTTCTTTCTCATATTAATTTTGCTTTAGTGATGACACTCACTTATTGCAAGTCATTCGCATAGTATATCTCTTTGACTTGCAGGAGTACGTGTTATTTCAAAGACAAGAAGGCATCATAAGATTATGACCCTTAATCAAGACTTTTGCATTATCGATGCTATAACTCGATACATAATTTCATTACAAAATTTATGTATATTTGATCATCAGATGTATGCTTGATTAAATTATCGGGACTTTTTAATCAGAATAAGCTCTTATCCGATCGACCATCTCATCTTGATTGATCTACATATGATCGGCCACCTTACAGTTCTGATCGATCAAAGCCTGACCACCCTTATTATGATTGGTCACTTCCTGATTAACTAATTGACAACCTTGATCAATCATCGTTCGAATTCATTTTAACATCTCTTTAGCAGCTACTTTTGACAAACAACAAAAGTTGACCTAATTGATCAACTTCACTTGATCGATCAACCATGGCATCCTAATCGATCAACTGAATAAGTGGATAACAATAATAGAAAAAGTTTGTATCTTTTGCATTTTCCTTCCTTTACTGTCATTTACATCTCTACAATCTCTCCAATCAAACATAACAAGAGGGATATCCCAATAAATGTGAGGTTATCATGATTATATCCTCCATCTGACAAGAGCGACACCCACAAGCTCACATTGTTTGATTTGATTTCATTTTTTGTAACACACACTATTTAAGAACAAATGAATTGAAGAAAGTCCATGAAGAAATTCTAAGTCATTTTCAATCTCACAACATATGCATCACATCATCAGCATGCTATTCACATGCTTTTCATTGTGTGTATGCATCATGTAGTGCATTTTCATGTTTTAGAGCACTCTCGAGCATATCTGAATGTACCTAAGTGTGTTCAGGAATGATTTTTCATCGTACCTGAATGCATTTGAGTGTTTTTGTGGCTTAAGAGTATTTGGATGTTGTTGAGCCCATTCAAATGTCTACATAAGCATTTGAACATGCCCACACATTTGTTAATGTATTTGTGCATTTTGAGCATTCTTCAAATCACAAACTGATCATTTAAGACATTTGAAAAGCAAATATATCTATTCACCAGATCTCCCCAAAATGCCATATCAAAAGCTATCCTCCACCTATCCTTCTATTTAAATTCATTGTAAGAGAAACTCTCTCCAGATATACAGAATATATACATTGGCCCATCGTAAACAACCTCGTCAAACTTTCTTTTTTGAAAACAAATAAATGATGAATCAAACCATATATGAAGAATTAGTATAAACTCGTATACGAAAAAACACATTGCGACGTATATCGTACACAGCAGAGGGCCCCACATCCGTTCCCCAAAAACCCGCCCACCAAAGCCAGCAAGCAAACAACCAGCGAGACTCCTCACACCCCCCTCCTTACAACTTCAACCCCACCCATATATAAATATATACATAATATCTGCACACGCACGCACTCCCTCCATCATCTTCCCCAACCCCGGCCTTCGATGGAAAAGCTGATGAAGAAGCTCGCGCTGTGGGACACCCGCACCTTCCGCCCCCTCATGACGCACGACGACCTCTCCCCCATCATGACGTCACTTGGCTTCGTCCCCCTTCCCCCGTCCCCATCTGCCTCGTGGCGCGAGTATGCCTTCCCCGCCGCCAGGAAGGCGGGCGACGCCGTTGAGCGCCTCCCCCGCCCGCGTCTCCCCTCACCGAGGATCGATGGTCTCCACCTCCTCGCCTACCGCGCCTTCGTCGACGCCGTCGCGTTCTACATCGGGCCCCACCGCGTTGCCGATCACTTCCACGTCAGGTGCGCCCTGTTAACCCCCTCCCCCCCCTGAATTTCTTGTTTCTGGCGATCCGTAAACGCCCCTCCAGTTCCGATTAATTACGGGAATGGATGGTGGCGACAGGATTGTGTAGATCCGCGAGATTACCCTTGAATATTTATTTATTTACGAAAATGCCACTAACGCTATTCCATTTCTTTTTTTTCCTGAAACTGCTTGCAGTTGCCTATATGTATCTCATGTTTTTCTTATTTTAGTTTTTTCGATATAAATACTAACATGCCATTCTGTTCTTCTTTCTGATAAATTTGTGTTTTTTCTGGTTTTTTCTTTCCGTGAATGGTAAATGGTTTGCAGTTAGAAGCACCCAATTTCTTTGGCCTTTTTGGGGGTATTTATAAGTGTGGGAAGTGCCACCGTGTAGTTTTGTGTTTTCTTTTAGAAATTTTCGTGACATTTTTTGGAATTTTCTTTTATAGAAAGTAAATGGTTTATTCGCTGATTAAATGGGCCATTTTTTATGGGTTTTCTATTTTGGAATTTATAGGCGAGACGCGGAACGTTGCTATATTTGTAGTCCCAATTTAGTTGCTTATTCTATTTTTTTTTGCTTAAAAGCTCAAGAGCAAATTACTCGGCATGAAAACGGAGAGGTTATGTCGTAATACTCGGAAACCGCCTGTCCGACTTTGCTGCGCGGTGAAATAGACGCCAAGTTGTTGATATTTATGGCCGTTGCCACCTCGTTTTTTTAATCACGTGGCATGTGTTTATTGTTTTTCCCGAAGAGTATCCTTATGGCATGGGTTTATTGTTTTTCCGTAGAGAATTCGTATTACACAGGTGTTTCTAAGTATTTTCTTGGTGATTGATGTAGAAAGGTTAGAATTTTTTTGCCAAGAAAGGTCGATTTGAATTTACTAACTTCCGAATGTCAGGCTGTTCACCTATTTAAGTGGGTTTTAAAAGTTGCAGTAATTCGTGGTGATATTTGCTCTCTTCTTTTGACATAAATAATTGCTTTTAGAGTCTTCTTAACCACTCGAAATTAAAACACATTTATGGGGAGCAAAATCTCGCAATGACGGCTAAATTTCCAAATAAGTATCCACATACATCCTCGAGCATGTGTTGGAGTTAGTTTTTAAGTTCTAAATGCTAGAAATATATATTTAAAGCTGGCCTTCTTCAAAAGGCGTATTACAAATCGACGTTGCAGTCTTTAGATGGATACTGTCATTGAAATAACCCATATTAAACCAGATTGCATTTTTAGACAGATATATTAGTAAATATGAATTCTAGGTTATTCACGAGTGTAATGAGTGGGTTGTGAATGGTGCAACAAATCTTTACGTATGTATTAATGGGTTATTTTGATTTTTGATTGAGCTTGCATTTGTCGTGTTGTGAAAAGGTGGAACGAATCAGCTATCAAGATGTGCAAGTTCAGACGTGTTGATTCGATATTTATATCAAGATAAATCTAGATATTCATTTTGATGCTTATACTCCTTCAACTATGATGAAAACTATGGAATCTTACTAAAAAAAGGAAACTATGGAATGTTTACATTTTTTGCTATTAATTAGATGGACATAGAGATCATTATTTTACATGGTGATCTTGAGGAGAAAACCCACATATACATGTATATACATGTACATAAGGACACATGCGTGTGATCGTATGTGCATGCATATTAATATAAGCCTAAGGGACGATATGAGACAGGTCTTGCAAGCTTGTTAAATATGTGAATAGCATTAGCAATTTCATGATACTAACTAATATATTTTCTCTGAAGTTTATAAATATGGTAAGTGATTGTACCCTACATCTAAGGATGATAAAGATGCTTTACTTTCATATATTTATTCAAGCTTGCAAAAGTTGGTTTCGGTATTCAGTTTGTTGGGTCACTGTCAAGGATTAATCGGTAGTCGGGTGACTAATAACATTTACTTTTGCATTATTTGATTTTGTATTTCTTGATTTTTTTAAATGCATAAATCAATTCTATACATATGCTCTTATATATTTACATAGATTTAGACATTTTTAGTACTATTATAATGAAATAGAAAAGCAGATGCAATAAAAGAAGTAAAAGAAGCAAGTTAAGAAAAAATGTTTGCTATAAAAGAATAGCTAAAATTTTAGTAGACCAAATACAACATTATAAATCACAAACATTTTGAATACGACACTAGTCATCGTCATCAATGTCATCATCATCCAAATCAAGATCATCTTCATCTTCCTCATCCATTCCTCCTGCTCTTCATTTATCGACACATTAGTTGAGCCTGAAGTTGAATCTCCCTTGCCATGTTTACCTCTTTGGCTTCTTCTTGGTTCAAAAACTTTTTTGACACCACTAGCATTTGCATCGAAGTTGGAGTTAGTTTTTAAGTTGAAAATATATTTTAGTAAAGATGGCAATCTTCAAAAGTCTATTACAAATCAACATTGCGGTCTTTAGACGGATACGATCATTGAACGAACTATGTCTACACTAGATTGCACTCTTTAGACAAATATTCTAGTAAATATAAATTCTAGGTCATTCATGAGTGTAATGAGTGGCTTGTGGACTATGCAACATATCTTTACATATATAGTGCGAGTTATTTTTATTTTTGATCGAGCTTGCACCTGTCATGGTGTAAAATGGTGGAATGAATCGGCAACCAAGATGTGCAAGTTCAGATATGTTGGTTTGATGTTTATATTAGGATAAATCTCGATATTGATCTTGATGGTTATATTCCTTTAACTAGGATGAAAACTATTGAATGTCTTAATTTTTTGCTATCCATTAGCTACACATAGAGATCACCATTTTACATGGTGATCTTGAAGAGGAATCACACATATACATGTGCATATCATCAATTATAATGGTTGATGATCGCGGATATTTCTAATGTGCTTTTTCTCTTCTTGGGATAAAATATAGAAATTAGTTGCCGCGTCTTCGATTTTGAATGTCATATTTTCCCTTTCGGACTCACGACAAGTCAGAGGACTATCACTATTCGAGAATTTAATGCGATCAAAACTATAATATTGGGATGTGTGTAGCGGGGTACCACTGTTCTGATACCAAACTGTGACGTTCGAAGATACGGGTTACCCATTTACAACATCACTCGTAGTATCATGTTCGCTAGAGATCGCATTAGGTTACTGGAATTTAGGAAAAAATATTCACGATTTGAAAAAACATTCACAATTAATTAACAAGCTACAAAACTACAATGTGTCACCGATTTACTTTTCATTAATTTCCATATAAATTAACATGCAACAAAAGAAACTGCATTATATACATGTATCCCAAAAATGTAATAGAAAACAAAGAAAAGCATTTATCTAATCCTAAACAAAACTATAACATGTGTACCTGACAAGAGTAATTGTGGAAGCTCATGTTCAGCTGTCAAACTACTACGATGCATGTACTTATTCTGTAATCCATACACTATGAAGAAAAAAACATCAACTAATGTTGATCACATCTAATCAATTAAAAATAACAAGTATTCCAGTGGTTACAAAAGAAATCATGGAGATAGAGTTTGACAAATGGAATTTTAATGAGCTACTTGCATGGAAATTGGTTTTCAAGTTGTTCTGTATGTGAATCCCTTGACTTACTCATCCTATCTCTATTACCCATATTTAATGCTATCATATATTGATTATATGATCCATACTAAGCTATCATCTTTTTATTAATTATAATTCATGTTTGATGGATCTTGGTAATATGGATGAAGAGTCTTTGATCTGATCTTTGTCGTTATCTAATCCCTCAGGCTTAATGGATAGTATGTGATATTGGTCTGAGTGTGACATTATGACTCTAAGGCGTGAAGAACGCCTTAGGGTTGAGGGGCTTCCATAGGTATGCGGTGGAGTGTAATGCATCATAACTAAGTTCCCAATATGTCCACTAGCTCCATCTATCAACTGTAGTCTCCAGTATAAAACCATATAAGATCCATTCTTCCTCATCCTATTTCAAGTCTCATTGATTCATTAATTCTTTGATTTATTAAAAGCTTATTTTGATCGAGGTGATCCAGATCTCTTGATTTATTTAATGATTATTATGATCGAGGTGATCCAGATCTCTTTTTGATGTTTATGAGTCATCTGGATAGATCTTTTTGAGTGTAGATGATGTGTTTTGTGTTCTGTTTCTTTTCTTGTTATATTTCTCAAGCTCAGTAGATGGTCCGTGGTCTTGGTCTGGGTGAGATCTCACACTATGGCTCTAAGGCAGTAAGGAAGCCTCAGGATTGGGGTGCCTTCGTAAGCATGCGTTGGAGTAAAAGACGTACTAACTAAGTTCCCAACATGTCCACTAGCTTCTCTGACATCCGTGGTAGTATCTCTTATTCTGTTAAGGATAATTTTCATAATATGATCTTTTCTGTTTGCCAAGACCTATTGGCAGGGTTACCACTAGCTCAGCTGAAACCAAGCTCAACTGTAACCAAGCTCAACTGTAACCAACTCAACTGTAATCAAGCTCCACTGTAATCAAATCAACTGTAGCCAAGCTCAATTGTAACCAAGCTCTACTGTAACCAACTCAATTGTAACCAAGTTCAACTGTAACCAACTCAATTGTAACCAAGCTCTCAAAAATAATAACCAAAACTCAAGCAGTGAGTAAGCCTCCGAAGAGACCCTTCCGTCTCGCCCACCCAGTGGAAGTGCGGTCCAGGGGAGGTCTAGGCTTACTCCAAAATTACGTCCCTAAGACGGGGGAGAGACTTTCCGGAACAAGTCACTCCAGAAAAACCAGCGTGACCGGTACATTCAAACGAGGTCAAAAAATCAAAATCGAAGGCCCTCTAACCCAGGCACCCTAAAGAACATAGGGTCAACGGAGCTGGTCTAAAACAAGACACGTGGATCCCAAAGAGGCGTAAAAACTGCCAGCGCTTACGAAAAACTGAGAAAAGACTGAGATCCGAGACCCGTGCACTAAGCGGCCTGCCCTAACTGGGCTTCCTATCTCCCGCATAGTTGAGGGTCACCACACCTTTACACAATCAGGTGTAAGGGTTACCATTACTGGCACTCTTAATTATCAGTCATTTCCGAATTTCCACCAGTGACTTGATTTCTCATCCTTTCTTAATCTTTGTTGTGGTTGACTGCACAAATCTAAGTCTTTTATCAATAATTCAGTTAATTGTGATCTATAGTTAGTAGAATATGCCTAAAGGATTAATTCATGAAGATGATCGATCTTTGTGGTCATAGTTTATCATTTCTAAAATTTTGAGATCATATGATATTCATTGGCTCTGGATCTAAATTTGATTCAATGTAGCGATTCCACTTTTCTTATTTAATTCATAATTTTGTTGCATGATAATTGATCTAACATTTATAGGTCACTTGTATAAAAATACCCCAATGTTCTCATATTTCGAATCATGAGCTTCATTGCTCTGCACCTTTTTCCTTAGCCCATTGTGACGTTTGAGGAGCTTGTTTATCAGTAGAAAGGAATAGCAACTTGCTTATTACATACAAGAATTTTCATAATCATTACTCAGTCAATGGTGCAAACTAGTGATTTATAGTGGTCCCCTCCTCTTAATTGAAGGATATATCTTCTGAAGGGGGTTAGTCTACTTGTGTAGGGTCTTCATGCATCTGCATTTTTCTTGTTTGATTGTACTGCAAACAAATGACAGATTTGGAAATGTTTCATGAGCTTCATTTATCTTCCATAGCATGTAATTTAACTTGGTTTTTTTATTTTTAAATCTTTTCTGATATGTTGTCGTGAAAATTTTATATAAGGTTATGCGAAAAGCCAGACCAAGCATGAAAGAATATGAGGTAGAAAGCATTTTTTTCATCATGTTTATATGTTTAGTGGTTATGCCCCTAAATCTCTATAGTTGATGCTTTGAGTTTTGAGTGATATTTTGAATACCATGCTAATAATCGATGCACGGTGTTTCTAATTGAATTAGATTTCTGATTGAATTAGATCAGGAACTTCACTTCCAGTACCTAGGCGTACTAAATGTTTCTCTCTCAGAAACTTACTTCGACATTAGTCAATGTTATGATTGAGTTGATCTTTAATGATATTAAGATCAAATCATTTATTGTAATTATACATTAAAAATAATAGAAGGTGGAACCCTCTTGAGATTTGTCCCGGGTCTTCCTCTATCTCCTCTTTCTTTGGCCATTCAGACTTAGTCCCCTCATTCAGACTTTGTCCCCTCAGGCTTTGGTACCTCTCTTCAGTTAGTTACCTCATCAGCTCTGACCTCCGCTGCTGCTCTTGTTAGTTACCTTTGCTGTTTGGTCCTTCAGCTCTTAGTTCCTTCACCAAGAAGATTGACCCAGTTTATCCTACTATATATCTATATCTGGGCTCGTTAAGAGGAGAAGGAAGGCACTTCGATAATGAATTTCCTTCTTCTTTACCCCGAACTCAAATCTCATCTCAAATGCATGCATGATTTTCTACCTTGATTCTGAACTCATTACTTCATTGAGTGTTCCACCACGAAAACAAGCTTCCGAGCCACTGCTCCCACCACCAGATCGTCGAGTTGAAACCACTCCCGAACTCGCTCAAACTTTGATTCAAAACTTTGATCAATTCTTTATATCTAATTTCAAAAGCAATATAATAGATTTTGAAATTTATTCTTAATATGCATGGAAGGCAGCAAGAGAGGCCTTAGGATGTACCTTTGGATCTCTAAAGTTTAAAGATCAAGATCAGCGTGCAAGAGCTTCAATTAATGAGCAGTAGCGGCAAGAATAGCTATTGGATAGTAGCTATCCGCTGCAAAAATGGTAGCAAAAAGCTACAACAATGCTGCTGCAACAGCATATGGGGGTGGGGACTGAAGTTGAGACTCCAACATGCAGATCGGACAACAACAGGGGCCCCAGGAGCAACAACAACTGCTGTTGAATAGGTGGGAACAACAGCGGCAGTAGCTGCTGATAGCAACTATCCTCCAACTGCTGTGCAACAAAGAGGAGGAAGAACGGTGGGAAGGGTTTTGCTCCCTTTAGTTGGATCTTGAAAAAATCGGAAATAAAGAGGGAACTTGTTGGTGCTATAAATAAGGGAAAGACATGGCTTAAGATCTTAACAAGTGGAGGTGGAAGAGACAAGTGGGAAAAGGGCAAGGAACATGTACTAGTTACCGTTCTACTTTGCTGGAATTGAAAAAATATTTATTTTTTTACTTTTATCTCTCCCTTTAATTTAGGAGGAGGGAGGGAGAGATAAATGGCTGTAGCAGAAATGAAAATGCTAAGGTGGATGTGTTGACACACACGTAAAGATATAATTCGGAATGATGCAATCAGAAAGAAAGTTGGTGTTGCTCCGACCGAGGATAAGATGCGAGAAAACCGCTTAAGATGGTTTGGTCATTTGCAAAGAAGATCAGCTGATGCACCAGTTAGGAGATGCGAGTGTTGGCATGTTGAGCCGACTAAGAGAGGGCAGGGACGGCCCAAGAAGTGTTGGAAAGAGACCATACAAAGGTATCTTTGTTTTGTGGATATAAGCCTGGGATTGACCCAAGCTAGATCTGAATGGAGGCGAAGAATCCATGTAGCCGACCCTACTTAATTGTGGGAAAAGGCTTTGTTGTTGTTATCTCTCCCTTTAATTTGGAATACCTATGTCGATCGTATTCGCACCTCTAGTTTCATATTTAGATGAATAAGAGCTCGTTTCGACCGTCTTTGAATGACGATGAAAATGAGTATAATATTCATATACTTCGGATCGAAGATGAATTCTCGAAACTTTCGAGATACAGTCTTGATTTGTGACTAAAATTTGTGATTTTAAATTATTAAATGACCTCCGATTGACGAACGGTCGATTTCGTTAGTCTTATTTTGTCGAATCGAATTTTATGGTGGCCTTGGTTTGTTTTGCTATTCGGTTTTCATGTCACGGCTTTTCCGATGACACATATTACGATGCGATCGATTTTTGGCCGATTGCAACCAAACAAACTTCTATCTACGATTTATAGATCTATTTGAGTTTATTCAATACTAAATTGAATATTAACTGATCTTGCAGACTCTTAATCGGGTCAAGTTCGATTTATTCGGATCTGGATGTCACAAATATAAAAATTTCAAAGGGAGTCGCGTCATCGAGACTCGAGTCAAGGTCATTATGTGTTTTGTCTGGATTTCATCTGGCCGTAGAAACCTCAAAGGATTTTGAACCCATAAAAACTTCAAAGGGAAAATAAGCCATGTTCTTTTAATATATATAATTAAATGGGCATGTTTTGACAATTATCTGAAAAGAGCCGCAGGTATCGTGCTCGCATATTTGCCTCGATCTCCTATGTCACCTCTTCGACACCTTGTCAGTGCCATAACACCTTGACTGGGGGAATCTCTTTGCTACGAAGCTTTTTTACAACACTATTGAGTATTTACACCTGAGCTCTCATCGTATGTCATGTCTGGCTCCACATCAAGGTTCTCGTTGCTGATGACATGTAAAAGGTCATGCACATACTTCCTTAGATTAATTTATGAAAGACATCGTGTATGGTTGATAGGTGTGGAGGAAAGACTACTCGGTAAGCCACCTTCCCCATTCAAGTAATAATCTCAAATGGTCCAACATATCGTGGCGCCAACTTGCCATGATACAAAATCCCTGTGCTCCCTTCATGGGAGATACTCGTAGAAACACCCAATCTCCTTCATGCGTTCACAGGAATTTCCATCAGTATGAAGATTGAGTTGAGTATTAATAAGCCACATTTTGAATGGATTAAGAGAAAAAAATTCGGATTACCTGAAACTCCAAATCTATTCTCCGACTATTCAACCTTAAATGACCAACATTAACATTTATTCAATAGGACAAATTATTCAATTGGATTCAACCTTAAATAACAACAATAACATTTAGTACCTTGTATATAATTAACCCTAATTGTTGTTGAGATATTTGTATTTTATTATAGATGTTTCTTATTTCTATATCTTTCATGTACCGCTTATGTAATTTACCCAGGGCTTTTCTCCTATATTAGAGAACCCTAAGGTCTTTATGATATGGAAGCAATTCTATTCTTCAACATGGTATTGAAGCGACAGACCTAGATCAGAGTTCCCGTATTCCACTAAAACCCTAACCCTACTTGCCGCCCCTTCACCTTGACCCCCACCTCCAGTCACCGCCCACCTGCCCCCGGTCGCTGCCTGCTGCCCGCTGCCCCCTGCGGTCCGCCTCCGACCAATGGTTGCAACTGTTCGGTTGCAGCCCTTGTGGGCTGATGCCCAACCCCCTGCGGGCACCATGACGCTGCCCGACCACACCTGTAGGCAACAGGCTGTCGCGAGGCCGCCACTCGACCCTATTGCGCCACATGACTGCCCCCATCTAAGTCATCGCGTCGGCTGGTTATCGTCTTCAGGTTGTCGTGCTTTGGATAGAGGTCTGGAATGGTTGTTTTTGACCAGAATACGTGATTTCGGACATATAAATCACGTTTTCCGACCCTGGAATACAACAAGGATTGAAGAAGATGGTCGTATGAGTCTACATGTACAACCAATCATCCATATGATTGTGTAGACTCGCTCGGAATAGTCTACTTCCCTGTCGAGTTTCGGATATTCATCTATTTTTTTAATCATGTCAGAGACCAAGGGTGATATTTTTTCATCATCCGGTGCCTTTCCCATCGTAAAGATGGATGAGACCAGCTACGAGTTGTGGTCCATGTAGTTTCGCACCCTTATGCAATGCCATAACAAGGAGCACATTTTGACTGATTTAGAACCGGTAGACAAGACTGGGGCTAATGCTTCTTGGAGCAAGATGATATCTATGCACGGATTTGGCTCTCCGATACACTAGCGGATAAGGCAGACCATCCTAAGAGTAGACTTCGTCCTGGGAGGAAGATGAACTCTCTAATAGAAAAGCCATACTCTCCTTAGATTAGACTAGAGTAGACTTCGTGGGCGGGCGGTAAGGCCAATATCAAGTAGAGGAAGACTGCCTACTGACGCCTGAGATTAGACTTCGCGGTCGGTAAAGATAGAGTTCACGGAGATTGCCAATGACATCGTCAATCAACCCGCATCCACGGCTATACGGGACATCCTAACTGACACATATGGGCAAGCCAAGAATGAGAGCAAGATCCTCCAGTTGTAGTATGATATGTTCTCGACCAAGCAGAATTGTCAGCCTCTTCATGCCCACTTCTCGCATCTTCAAGGCATATATGAGCGACTTCATAGCTTTATGCCATTACTGCCAGCACAAAGCATCAACATGCATATTGGAATGCCACTATAACAAGTGTTTCCGTCATATCTTGACTTTTAGTACGATGCAATACGTACTCAACTGCTTACTGGAGAGACGATACTATTGATGGAGGAGGTCTACAAGAGGTTGAGTAGAATCACGAGTTCATCCAATACCATGGCCCAAACTCTCTTTGTGATGACGGCTTCTCGTGATAAAGGGGGTACTTTACAGTTTCGTGGGCGAGGATCTCGTGGTCGAGGAGGAGGACGTCAACGTCGCCCACGCACACACTGCCACCGTCTAGGTCATTCGGAGGAGACATGCTATCTGAAGCATGGATATCTTGCGTCTGCTCGTGTAGCTGAGCAGATAGAGACTACTCTGGCTCCTTCTCATGATGTGAGGCTTGATGATATTATCTCTAGACTAAGAGAGATGATGACTACACCACCTACCCCAGCTACAGGACTTTCAGACATTGCAGCTACTGCCAGAGCTTCTACGAGTTCGTCAGGTATAGCTTATGCACTTACCAGTTGTAGCAGCTCAGATTTGACTGATTGGATCATGGACTCCAGTGCATCTCATCATATGCGTAGAGATCAAGCATAGTTTAGTTCTTACAGATCCATCCCTCCTAGTAGATCAATGGTGATTGCAAATGGGGTTCATTTAACTGTTGTTGGTCAAGGCGAGATTGTCCTAGCACCCTCGATGCGTCTGCAGAATGTCTTACATGCTCCGGCATTTCAGATAAATCTTTTGTCTATTAGTCAGATTACAAGAGATTTACATTGCTGTGCCATATTTGACCCGTCTTCTCGTGTTTCAATATATACTCACGGGTAGGGTGATTGGATGTGACAGTGAGCAGAGAAGACTCGACATATTGGTCCAGCCTCCTTTTGCTGGTACTGTTACTACTCCTACTGGATCAGTCTCTCCGTTCATGTGGCACCTTCGCTTTAGTTTCTTCCTCTGCAGAAGCTATGTCATGTCCTTCCTTAGATAGCTACTCGTACTACCATAGAGTGTGAGGCATGCCAGCTTGCGAAGCATCATCATTCCTCCTTTCCGAGAGCCAGAGTCGTCACAATAGTCAGTCGTTTAAGTTTTTGATATTTGGAGTCCTAGTCATGTTCCTGATCATCATGGGCATCGGTTCTATCTTGTCGCTGTAGATGATTTTTCAAGGATCTCACGGGTTTTCTTGTTAAAGAATAAGTCTGATGTTGGTTCTGTCATCAAATCATTTCTTATTGAAATAACAAATGTTTTTTCTATTCATGTCAAGTTTATTCGCTCTTAGAATGTGTAGAGGTTTATGTAGAGGATCACGTTATGTTATGATGTACCGTTACGTATTTCCTATTTATCTCATGTACGTCTATGTAATTTATCCAAGGGTTTTCTCTCTATATAAGAGACCCTATGGCTCTATGGAATAACACAACAGAGCATTATTGACTCTGACATGGTATCAGAGCCAAAACCCTAATCTAGGGTTTTTCTTCTCCCCCTTCCTCTCTCTCTCTCTCTCTCTCTCTCGACTGCCGCCCACCCCTCCCTTCCGCCGCCACCAGCCCCCCCCCCCCACCGCTGGGCCCCCGCCTTCTTCTTCTCCAGCCGTCGGCGCCCCAGCCGAAGCCCCCCCTGCCGCCCCCCCACAGCCGGTTCTTCTCCAGCTGCCGCCGAGGCTTCCCTCTCCCGTCGCCGAGGCCTCCCTCTCCCGCCGGGGCTGACGTAGCCCTCCCTCAGGCCTCTCTCCCTTGTCGGTCGGCACCCCTTCATCTATGGGTTCAAGTGCATAAAGTCTACATATGCACTTGAATCCAATCCAGTCTTTGTAGACAAACGTTCATTTGTCTATCATCCCAATGTCTTCTTCTCCGGAAACATGTCAGACCAAAAGGTTGATATGCCCTCCATAGGTGCCTTTAAAGGTTCGGCACCAATAGGGTGGAGCATTGGGCTCGACCCGGCCCAACCCGGGAAAGCCCGGCCCGAGCCCATCAATTTTTCATGGGCCTTGGGCCGGGTCGAGGCCCGCTTTTTTCAGCAAATTGAGGACCCGGGCCCGGCCCAAGGCCCGCGTGTTCGGGCTCGGGTTCGGGTCGGGCTCGGGCTTGAGCCGGGCTTAACCCGCACTTATTTTGATTTCATGAAGTTGCACATTGATTCCAATTTATTGTTATGGATATAATTCGTCCATAACACATGAATATTGGATGTATTGTTACAATATATAGTATTACTATTGATGTATGAAGGAAATATTGGATGTATTATGACTATAAATCCGTATCCCCTTATTTAGTTCTAATATGATATTTTGAAATAAGAGGGCCCGGGCCCGGCCCACTTGTACTTCGGGTTCGGGCCCGGCCCGACCCAAGTATAATATTTTTGAAAAATGAGGACCCGGGCCCGGCCCATTTGTACATCGGGTTCGGGCCGGGTCCGGGCTTTTGCGGGTCGGGTCAGGGTCGGGTCAGGGTCGGCCCGGCCCAATGCTCCACCCTAGGCACCAATAGTCAAAATGGACGGGACGAACTATGAACTCTGGGCTATGTAGTTCCTGAGTCTTATGAAGTCATGTGGTAAGAAGCACATTCTTACCGAAGATGAGCCGGCAGAGAAGACGGGGATATATGCCTCATGGGAGGCTGATGATGCGTATGCCAAGGTCTGGCTGTCAGGGACGCTCACGATGAAGATCGCCAATGACGTCCTTCATCAACCCACCGCCAAGGCAATGTGGGATATTCTGGCTACTACGTATTCTCAAGTGAGGAACGAGACAAAGATGCTGCAGTTGCAACATGACATTTTTATCATGAAGCAAAATGGCCGGCCTCTTCACTCTCTGTACACGTCCCTACGTGGGATGTTCGAGAAGTTATATAGCGCCATTACGCTCACAGCCACCCCCGAGCAGCAGAAGACGTTTCGCAATGCCACTATGGTGGGCGTGTTACTTGCTGCCCTTGATCCGGAGTACGAGGCAGCCCGCTCTCAGATCCTTGCCGACGCCACTATTCCTCCGATGGAGGAAGTCTACAGGAGACTCAGCCGTATCTCTGTCCCTTCCAGCGCAACGACTCCACCTCCTTCGGCAATGGCGGTCTCCAGAGGACGAGGTAGTTCGTCTTCATTTCGTGGCCGAGGCGGTGGCGGACGTGGCCGAGGAGGTCGTACACGTTTAACATGCTCATTCTGTCGTCGCACTGGTCATTCCGAGGATACATGCTATTCCAAGCATGGATTTCCTCCTTCAGCACGTGTAGCTGATCATGTTCAGGCACCGTCAACATCTACTCCAGATCACAGGTTTGAGGAGCTTGTGGCACGGCTTCGTGACATTATGCCACAGTCATCATCAGAAGCTGCTGATACATCTGACGTTGCGGCTTCTGCGTCAGCTAGTACCTCGGCTACTGCCAGTACCTCAGGTAGCACTTCTGCCTTTCGTCATAGTCATGATCTCTCAGGTTGGATTGTTGACTCTGGAGCCACCCATCATCTCTGTCGTGATAAAGATATGCTGCAGTCCTACAGGGATATTCAGTCTGGCCGTTCCGTGCTCATAGCTGATGGCACTCAGTCCCCTATTGTGGGTCAGGGGGAGACTTCCTTATTGCCCTCCATGCACTTACACAATGTTTTACATGCACCAGAGTTCTCCATGAATTTATTACCAATTAGCCAGATTACAAAAGATTTACACTGTCGTGCTATATTTGACCCATCTTCTGTCATTTTTCAGGACATACTAACGGGCAGGGTGATTGGCTGTGGTTCTGAGCACAATGTCCTCTATCGTCTAGTACGGAACTCCTATGCTGGCGTCTCACTATACTCTCATGGATCCGTTTCTCCGTATACATGGCATCTTCGCTTTGGTCACCTTCCGCTCCAGAAGATGCGTCACCTCCTACCACAAATCTCTCCGAATTCTTCATTTTGTTGTGAAGCTTGTCAGTTAGGGAAGCACCATCGTTCAAGCTTCCCTAGTCGTCAGGATCGGAGCAGTCGCTCCCCGTTTGAGTTATTTCATATTGATATTTGGGGTCCTAGTCGTGTCCCGGATCATCAGGGTCACATGTTTTATCTTGTTGTGGTTGATGATTTCTCTCGTGTTTCTTGGACTTTTCTTCTTAAAAATAAATCTGAGGCAGGAAGTGTTATCACAAATCTTATCAATGAAGTGCAGAATGTTTTTTCGTCTACTGTTAAATATGTACGCACCGATAATGCATTGGGATTCTGCACTCATTCTCTTGCTCAGTTTCTTTCCTCTAAGGGCATTATCCACCAAACTACATGTGCATACATATCTCAACAAAATGGTGTTGCGGAGAGGAAACATCGTCACTTTCTTGATATTGCTCGCACTCTACTTATTCAAAGTTGTGTACCATTAGCCTTTTGGGGAGATGCTATACTTATAGCATGCTATCTAGTCAATCGCATGCCTTCTACCGTTCTTGGGGAAAAGGCTCCAATCTCTGTTCTCTTTCCTAAAAAGGACTTGATTTCACTTACCCCTCGTATCTTTGGAACTGTCGCATTTGTTCACTGCTTTGATCCAGGACTTGACAAGCTCTCTTCTAGAGCTGTTAAGTGCCTATTTGTGGGCTACTCGCGGACACAAAAAGGATATCGTTGCTATGACCCCATTAACAACAAGTACTATGTTAGTGCTGATGTTACATTTTTTGAGCCAGTTATGTACTTCTCCACTGCAGGTGACAGATTGGTTTCCTCTACATCTACAGATGATAATGTCTATGTTCCCCTACCTCCAAATCTGGGTCGATCTCAGTCCACTACACCACCACCACCACCACTGCCTCCATATCCTTCCATTCCACCATTCCCTAAGTTCTACACAAGACGGTCAGGGCCTGCTCATGCTACACGTCAACCATCCAGCACGCCGCAGGTATGCTCCGATGCTATCACTAATGATGAGTTAAATAGTGCACCGGTGCAGGAATCTTTGATACAGGGGGAGGATCCACCAGTCAGTACAGTGGATGATGATCTTGATTGTCCTATTGCTCATAGGAAGCAGAAGAGGCAATGTGCATCCTATCCTCTTGCTTCTCACGTGTCCTTTCATTGTCTTTCTGGTGATTTTCAGAAGTTTGCAGCAGCTGTCTCGACAATTGAGATTCCACGGACATATCAAGAGGCCATGAAGATTGATAGCTGGCGTTTAGCCATGGAGGAGATGCGTGCCTTACAGTCTTGAGGGACTTGGTCCCTAGTTCCTATTCCTCCTGGTGCTTCTGTGGTGAGTAGTAAGTGGGTGTTTACAGTTAAATATCACGCAGATGGCCGTCTAGATCGGTACAAGGCCAGACTTGTTGCACGAGGCTTCACCCAAACCTATGGGGTGGATTATTTGCATACATTTTCATCAGTGGCTCGACACTCGACTCTTTGCATTCTACTATCTGTTGCAGTGGTACGTGATTGGCCCATTTTTCAACTTGATGTCAAGAATGCATTATTGTATGGTGATCTACAGGAGGAAGTCTACATGCAACAGCCACCGGGTTTTGCTGCTGAGGGGGAGACTCAGATGGTGTGTAGACTTCATAAGACAATCTATGGCCTTAAACAAAGTCCAAGGGCATGGTTCCTGAAGCTTTCTCAGATAATTGAACGACAGGGGTTCAAAAGATCAAATGTGGACCACTCGTTGTTTATCCAGAAGACTCCCAGAGGTACTATTGTCGTCATGGTATATGTTGATGATATTCTGGTTACAGGAGATGATGCTCAGGGAATCGAGATGACTAAATCCCTCTTGGGAAGTTAGTTTATTACGAAGGATCTAGGTACAATACGATATTTTCTGGGGATAGAGTTTGCGAGAAATACACAAGGAATGGTAATGACCCAAAGAAAATATGTTACGGACTTGCTAGTTGAACCAGGAATGGTTGGATGCAGACCGTCGAGCACTCCTATGGACCCAAGTATGAGTCAATTTATGGAGCAGCCTAGGCAAGTTCATATGGAAGCCCTGTATATGATATTGAGATACCTAAAGTCTTCCCCAGGCGTAGGATTGTTATTTAGAAAGGACATAGATCTATCCATTTTCGCTTGTGCAGACGCAGACTATGCAGGGTGCCCAAAGGATCGCAAGTCTACTTCAGGATTTGCTATCTTCATAGGAAGCTCTTTGGTTTCTTGGAAAAGCAAGAAACAAACTGTTGTGGCGAGATCCAGTGCTGAATCCGAATATAGAGCCATGGCACAAGCAAGCACAAAAATGATGTGGGTTCGCGCGGTCTTGGAAGATTTGAATATAAATGTTTCTTTACCCATGCAGCTTTAATGTGACAACCAGGCAGCATTGTTCATTGCCAATAATCCAACTTTTCATGAAAGAACAAAGCACATCGAAGTAGATTGTCACTACACTAGAGACATGATCCAGAAGGGCTTGATCTCCACTTCACACGTCAATTCAGAAGATCAGACTGCTGATATATTTATCAAGCCATTGCTCAGAGGACCTTTCCAGAGATGTTCTTCCAAGCTGAGCATGATTGATATCTATGCTCCATCTGGAGGGGGAGTGTAGAGGTTTATGTAGAGGATCACGTTATGTTATGATGTACCGGTACGTATTTCCTATTTATAGTAGTCAGTACCCTTCTTTGCTTCTACAGTTGTAGATGTTTATGTAGAGGTTCACGTTATATTATGATGTACCGTTACGTATTTCCTATTTATCTCATGTACGTCTATGTAATTTACCCAAGGGTTTTCTCTCTATATAAGAGACCCTAGGGCTCTATGGAATAACACAACATAACATTATTGACTCTGACAGAATGCCGTGGAATTCTCCACATTACATCTGTCTGATTTCCTCAGATCTCTTGGTATTGTTCATCAGACTTCTTGTGCGTACTCATCTTAGCATAATGATGTTGCTGAATGCAAACACTGTCACTCCTTGATGTCACGAGGACCCTTTTGATTCAGAGTCGAACTCCTCATTCGTTCTTGGGTGATGTGGTCCTCATGACATGGTACTTAGTGAATACATGCCTTCCACGGTCCTTGGATAAAATGTATGCTTGATTAAATCAAGACCGTGAACCTGTTCTTCTCATTGTGTCTGAATCTTATTCAGATCAATGTCCAGTACACAGACTAAGATTAGGTCACTTCTCTACTGAGAGGAGTCACTAGAATCCAAACCTGTTTCATCGCTCCCTCATAATGGAAGCGTCATGGTTATACAATCGTTTATGATCACATCACCCTCAGGTATTCCCAACACCTGTACATCCTGCATACTGGAAGACCTATGATCATCCTGAAGATATAGATCACTTTTACACTGTCGTCTTCAGGGTTTGATCATTAAGTTTTGATTGCGTTTCCCGAGAAGGACCTTTTCTCTCTTACTCCTAGGGTCTTTGGATCTATGGTCTTTGTCCACGATTTTACTCCTGGTCGTGATAAGCTCTCTCCAAGAGCTGTTGCACGAGGGTTCACCAATATATATGGGGTAGACCACCAGGAAACCTTCTCACCGGTGGCTAGACATTCGGCATTGCGCATTCTTCTAGCAGTTGCTGTGACTCAAGACTACCCTCTTTACCAACTTGATGTGAAGAATGCGTTTCTATATGGTGATCTACAAGAGGTGGTATACATGCAGCAACCACCGGGTTTTGTTGCTGAGGGGGAGTTTCAGACGGTGTGCAGGCTCCACTAGGCTATTTACAGCCTGAAGCAGAGTCCGAGAGCTTGGTACCAGAAGCTTTCAGAGCGGATAGAGCACCATGGGTTTGTGCAATCCAATGCGGATCATTCACTTTTTTTTAGAGGACACAAAGAGGTACAATTGGCATTCTGGTTTACATTGATGATATTATTGTCACAGGTGATGATGAGCAGGGTATTCAATCTACTAAGGAGTTCCTAGGTCAGTAGTTTGTGACTATGGATCTTGGCAGTCTACGTTACTTCCTTGGATTAGAATTTGCCAGGAACCAGTGTGATCTTGTGATGACCTATAGGAAGTTTGTGGTTGATCTTCTTCTTGAGACATGTATGACATGGTATAAGCCTACTACAACCCTATGGATACTAGTATTAGATTATATGATGATGACACCGACGAGGTAGATAAAAGGAGATACATGGAGCTTGTTGGGAAGCTCCTATATGCTACTATCACCAGGCCAGACATATCCTTGCTGTGAGCAGAGTGAGTCAATTCATGAAGCAATCCAGGAAGATACATATGAATGTTGTCTATATGATTTTGAGATATTTGAAGACTTCACCATGTATTGGCCTTATATTCAGCATAGGTACTTCTCTTGAGGTGACAGCTTGCTCAAATGCAGATTATGCAGGATGTCCTAGAGACAGGGAATCTACATATGGCTTTGCGGTTTTTGTTGGGAGCTCACTCGTATCATGGAAAAGCAAGAAGCAGACAGTTGTTGCTAGGTCCAACACAGAGTCTGAGTACAGAGCCATGTCTCAAGGGAGCACGGGGATGATGTGGGTTAAAGTAGTTTTGATTGATCTTGCAGTTGAGGTACCTCTTCCCATGTAGCTTCTATGCGACAATCAAACAACTCTTTTTATTGCTAATAATCATGCATTCCATGAATGGACTGAACATATAGATGTGAATTGCCATTATATCAGAGACATGATCCAGAAGGGACTCATATCCACCTCCTATGTCGCTACAGGAGATCAGTCTGCTGATATATTCACCAAAGCACTCGCTAGAGGTCCATTTCAGAGGTATTGTTCTAAGCTGAGCCTGGTAGACACATATGCTCCAGCTTGAGAGGGAGTGTTGAGATATTTGTATCTCGTTATATTTGTTTCTTATTTCTATATCTTTCACGTACCTTTTATGTAATTCACCCAAGGCTTTTCTCCTATATAAGAGAGCCCAATGGTCTTTATGATATGCAAGCAGTTATATTCTCCAATAGTTGTACATAAATAAACATATTATTATGCCTTTATTTTATATGTTTTCTTTTTATTAAGAATCCCATAAAATTACTTCAATATTATACATATTTGTTTTGACATTATATTTATAAATAAAGAATACAAAGTCACAAAAAAAATAAAATATGTGTCTTTATTCACTTAAAAATACTTTCAAAAATATTATCATGTACAAATGATGCATTTTGACTTCAGGTTCTAAATGAAACTTGTAGAGCTTGAAAAGATCTACACCTTTTATATTCAACAATTTTTCATTTGAAGTTTTTATATATATATTTCTTTCTGATTTTTCTTTCTTCTATTCATTTTCTATTTTTCCTATTGGGCCATGTGGCACCACCACCTCCATCCATGTGGCATAACCTTCTCTCACACATGCACCCCCTCTCTGCCGTCAGATCCATCTAGATGGATCTGATCTGAGCCGCTTACCCCAACTTCTCTCTCGCCCGTCTGATCAATCTAACCAGATGCCATAACAACCACCTCTCCGTACCCTTCCCCAAGCCGTTGGATCTCACTATCTAATGGTTGTGGTCCATCATCTTCCTCCCCAACTTTCCTCTCCACACCCCCACACCTCACGACAACCCGTTCTTCTCCATTTTTCCCAACTGCTCCGAGCAACCTCTCCACTTCCTTCCAACACCTGGTCACACCCATAACCAATGTTTTTGAAACCAGACCGGATGTTGAACGAAAAACCGACCCGGAAAGGTTGAACCATGTCCAACCATCGAGTCAACCCAATTAAACCGGATGATGATGTCATCAAACTTTTAAACCGGATTAAACCGACTCGGAATGAATAAATCGGTCGGACCGTTATTTTGAACCGGCTATAACCAGATCATGTATAAGTCTAATCATATATATATGTATGTAGAAATAGAAAGCAAAAACTGTATTGGATGTAAATTTATCATATCCAATAAAAAATAATGCAGCAAATTAGCTCTTCTAGATTTAAATGATGAGAGTTGCAAGATGTTTTGAAAAGATAGGTAATAGGTAATCATGAAATCGTAGGATATTGCAAGTTGAAAGTTAGAGTAATATTTAAGAATGGATACGATATATGGGAAAGTTTTGTAGAATAAAATCGAGATCTCATATCAAAATAAAGATATTATGTCTATCTGCCATTTTAGAGGAAAACAATAAGAAGTTACAAAACATTTACAAAACATTAGAAGATGAATAATATGAATATCTAACAAACAAACTCCATATTTATTTGAACATTTCATTTAAAGACGTTAGAGCTGATAGATACACTATGGAGTCTGGAGACAAAGATCTAACCCTTTCTCAAAGAACAACACTAACCCATTTTAAGTTTTCAACTGAAAGAAAAAATATACCACAATGTGAATGCAAATGTTAGTCGTTTTGGAGCTTTTGGTGATGTTAGAGAAGAGAAACATACCAGATTTGGATAGAGCATCGGAGGAGGATCTTCCATATTCACATAGGAGAAGATAAATCAAAGAGATGGAGAATCTTATGCTTTCTTGTTTGTAGAATTCAGAATCCAGCAGAGAGAGCAAACACCACTTTCCAAGGATGGTGGTGCTTGCTTCGTATAGTGTTGGAAGTTGAAATGGGCAATGTCTTGTCTCCGAAGCCTGACATCTTTTGCATGGAAAATTAAACAAAGTCATGTCAATCTCAAAAGAGGTGGCTAATGGTTATGGAAGTATGGATCGATGGTACTATGCAAATTAACCGGGTTCAATACCGGTTCGAATGTAGTAGAACCGGTTTAACCTGTAGCTTTTCATATTTGTTCAACCGGTGGTTGGACATGAGATGACTATAGTTGGACCAAACCGTTCTAAACCGGGAGAATGAACCGGTCAACACCCGGTTTGCTGGTCGGACCGGTCCAACCGGCCGGTCCGGTCCGGTTTCAAAAACATTGCCCACAACCACATCCTTCCACGCCAGCCATCTGTTCTCCACGTTCTTCCAACCATCGGTCGTAGAGGAGCGGTTAAAGTTCGATGATTACCTCTTGGAACCACTCCTCCTCTTCCTTTAAATATCCCTCCTTAGGCAGATTTGCTCGCATCCGTCCTTGCTTGCGAGAGCTTTGAGCCTAATCCTTCTCTTTATGACAGAAAGAGAGAGAGAGCTACAATAGAGAATTCTTCGCCGACGTGATTTGCATCTTCTTAGACGTGTAACAGCTACACTGTTGCTCGAGCTTCAGTTCGTTAGCCTCTCAATCGTCAAGCGACGATCGAGGAAGTGATTCCTCAACCTCCATGCCTGTCTCTGCCCTCCTCGGTTCTCGTTCGTTCATCCTCCTCCTCTCTAGGTAATGTTCTGATTCATTTTCTCTTTACTTCTCTAATTTTTTACAACACATTCGCCCACCTTCGTCACTACTTGATCTTACTCATAGCTCTGCTTTACTTCAACGATTCACACGCATCCATCTTCTTCTTCTACACGCTTCTCCATCACCTCCTCTACCTCGGTCTTTCATAGCCCTCACAAACGATTGTGAACCCATTAGGGCTCACTTCCTCTCCACTCGACGAAGCCCCCCATTTCACTTCTTTTTCATCCCAATGAATTCTTCTGTTGCTGGGTATTCGGCCTAACCATGCAAGATCTTTGAGTGATCGAAATTTCCAAGGTCCTCCGGTTGAGGTTTTCTTCTCCGACGACCTTGCTTCGCTAGCTCCTACGTGCCACTTGCAGGTCACCTACTAGCCGCCATCACCTTTGCCGAGGTACCCGTAACCCTCCTCGACCTTCAGACTGATCATCAGAACGAGGAGTAAGATCTTCATCAACGAAGCTTTGCTAGGCACTGTTGCTCATAAAGGGGAGGGGTTCTTCCATAACCTACGTGTATTGTAGGATCAGATCCCCTTGATATGATCTAATGGTTGTAATCAATTACCGCGCTGCCATTCGGCGATTTAGACCGCAGCTTCGGACCGCCCGAGTCTACACCAGAGCTCCAACGCCTGCCACGTTGCCCGAACCTGACTGTGAAACCCCCGAGGATCCGGGTACCTGTTTACTACACATTTCGCAGAAATTCCATATATTTGACATCGCATTAAAAGCATAATTTATGAGGAAATTTTTCGCGCTTGAAGCTACATATGACATTCACATTCATAACAACAAGATAATAGAATCAAATGCACCAAAATCTCATTTCATTAATTTCCATATCATTTTACATCATGTACAGTGTCTACTAGTACATACAATATCCCAAAAATCTTACTGAACAAGAGAGAAGCATTATACATAATCAACCAACCAAAAACTGAGACAAGTAAACCATACCGTCTGGTGTATACCCGGTCTCCTGGAAACATGAACAACTACTGAACAGCAGGCTGTTTGCCTGCCAAACATGTTTAGGAAAGAAGAGGCATCAGCGGTTGCTGGTACCTCCCAAAATTTATAAAAATAAATAGACATTTAATATGTGCAAAAGCAAGCAAGTAGAAAGGTAGAACAAGTAAAATTTACATCTACTTGCGTAAGTAAAAATGTTGTCAGACTTGTAAGCATTTCTCATAAGTACCCATCATTCCAACATTCTTCATATTTAACATATTTATTTTGTAATCAAATGTTGATATTTATAGGAGTATGTATATATGTAAATATCTCTATTATTATATTGACCATATATCAAATCTGTGGATTTGTCGATGTGAAAGATGGAATTGGAAATTTTTATAGATTACTTGATTCCCAAGTTCAATAGGTAGGCATTTCCTATCAATACAACTTTTGATTTTAACCTCTCTAAATCTCACTTCCATTGACTCAAATGTAACTTTAGATGATGTAGATATAGATAGGATGATCTGGATGTAGAGTCGCCAAGTCGGTTGACGAAAGTAAACTCAAGCGGTGAAGAAGCCTACAAATGACTCTTTCGTCTCGCCCTCTAGTTGGAAAGACGGTCCAATAGAGGGATAGGTCTACTCCCAAACTACGCCACTGAGACGGGTGAGAGAGACTTCCCGGAAAAGTCACTCTAGAAAACAGCCCGACCGGTAACGGGCAATCGAGCTCGTACGTAAAACTGAAAACCAAGGATCGCTCGCTTGGGTATCCTAAAACAAAGGGTCAACGGAATGGTGTAAAGCATGGAAGGCTGTATCTCGATATATCAGCGATATATTGCCGATATATCGATATCGACATAGGATCGATATCGAAATTGATATATCGATATATCCGATTTCAGGCATTTTCTTCAGAAAGATTCCTAGATATAGCGATATATCGGCGATATATCGGAGATATATCGCCGATATATCGATATCGACACGATATCGGAACGATATCGACATCGATATGTCCTTCCATGGTCTAAAGTCGGGATCCCAACGAGGCGTAAAAACACTGCGAGATCGAGTAAAAACCAAAAAGGGACTGGAATCCTAGACCCGCACACTTGGCGGCTGCCGCCCTAACTGAGTTTCATATTCTCCTGCCCAGTTGAGGGTCACCGCGCCCTCGCACGGTCAGGTGTAAGGGCCACCATAACCGGCATGATTATCATTATTAACAAGATCAAAATGCTTGTCTAGGAAAAGACGAGATCATGTTAACTATGATTAACCCAACCTATGTTGAAAAGTAAAGGACAACCATGAAATAATTTCAAATAAAAGTGACGATGATCATTGATGGGATGTTAAATATTGTAGAATATTTAGAATTTCTCTCAATCCATATGGATTCGTTTAATTGCAACTCAATCCCATTATTTCATTTTGTTAGCCTTGCAGAACTGAGTGATCCTTGCTTGAGTAATACTATTTACTAATATACTAAAATTCCTTCTGAATGCAAAGGCTTGAACAAAATGGTAGATATTATTCATCACGTATGTTACAAGATCCCTTATGTATATGTATTTGTCGTTTGATGATCTAAGTATAGTTTTTTTCGTCAAAATCATTCCCAAACCATATTTAGAATCAACCGTGTGATAACCTTCAGTCCCTGTCTAACGTATCCTTGAATATCTTAGTTCCCAGTAGTTCCATCAGTTTGCTAATCTGCTACAAAGTTTATTGTCAAATATCTCAACCAACCATGACATATAATGCATCAATGTCCTATCCCCTATCCGATTTTATTTGCATATACTAATTTAGACCTATTTTTTTGTCAATAACAATACTTGAAAATTTGTTAGAAGTTACATTCTCAAGCTCTTATAAATATCTATGGTTTGATGCTATAACAGTTACTAAATCAATTAAGTTAATCATTACAATCAAACTTCCAGTTGACGAGAGAATGGATATTCAATTATCTTTAATAATATTCTATACCAATATCTTATAATATAGATGTTGTTGAAGTACTTTTGATGGCCAAAATGATTACAAAACCTTATCCGCGGCGCTAAAGTGTTAGGTGTTCTTTGCAATTTCTTTTCAAGAATTTAACTACGACTGGGGCATGTACATTTAATATAGAGACCTGTACCTACCCAATATATCATGGATCTCCCAATTCTACCTAATGTGTCTTCTTGTAATGGAAACAAAAGTTCTTATAATAAAGTACATCAATATTCACATGTATATCCAAAATATAACATGTAAAAATCTTATAATCGTATTTCACTTTATATTTATATTTCTCCACACTCTTCAAGAAGGGTCAGTCGGTGTGTGTTCCCTGGGAGTTCCCTGGAATGACCATAGGAAATCCTTGAATTCATTTATCAGTTTTAATCATAGAAGAACACAAATTATCCAATTTCATATCCTATCATAATTTTATTTCTCAAAAATCTGATATGCAGCTTGAGCATAATTGCAGAAATTTGGTATTTGAATTATGACTTAATCCTAGTCCCATATGAGGACGTTTTATTGAGTCCATGCACGACATAATTTCTCTGGATTTGGCAGACTACAACCCAAATTGGTATTTACTCTGATTTGGATGCACCTCATTCGGAAATCAAGTATTTAATTAACCCTAACATATATTTCCCTAGAATTTTCCTATATAATTCCTGCTCATGATTTTGATAATATATTTATAAAGAACTTCATAAGATATAGAAATTTCAGACCAAAATCTTAAAATTTCGGTTGTTCATTTCATGCCATCAGATCCCAAACTCTTAAGGAAGAGAGCAATATGAGAAAACATGATTGGCAACAAAAGAGGCTATGGAATGTACCTGATTAGATTCTTGAAAATTTTTAACCAAAACTTGACATGCAAAAGATTTTGATGGAGTAGTGAAATCGTAGAAGGCTTTTACCAGTTGCTGGACAGGAGAACTTTTTGTAAGAAAGAAGAGGTTTCGGTAGAGAGAACATGGGGAGGAAACGAGGCATTCAAAAGGGTTTTTGGGTGCCTATATTTATAAGGGATAAGACGGTCTTTAGTGTGGCCAAGTGGGCTATTTAGGGGTCCAAATGGGGAAAGAAATGGGACAAGTGGTGGCTGCTGGGCACCTGCAAATTTCAGAATTAAAAAAAAATATATATTCTTTTTTTTAACTATACAGACTGTGCGTTCGTAGTTTTCTTTTTCCTTTTTTTACAAAATTCTCCTTATTTGAATTACTTAAAATAGACCGTATGTGCACCTCGAGCTTCCGTTTTTGATGCACAATATCTTGAATTGATCGTATTGAGACGACGATCAATTTGAGTATAATGTTGATATACTTCCGATCGGGTTTTGAATATCTCAAATTTTCAGATGCGGTTTTTGTTTAAGATTAAATTTTGTGATTTAAAAATATCAAACGACCTCCGATTGACGAACATACGATTCTGTTGGTCTTGTTTCATCGAATCGGATCTAATGACGGTCTCGGTTCTTTTTGTGATTTCTGAATTTACGTCGCGGCTTTTTCGCGCAGGCATTATGATGCGACCGATTTTTGATCGATTTTGCCCGAACGACTTTTGATTCACGATCAATTGATCATTTTAGGTTATCTTATATTGTCAGATAACTTAATTGGGTTATTCGAACCTTATTCGGGTCGAGTTCGGGTTTACGCGGAACCCGGATGTTACAAATATATAAACCTCAAAGGGAGTCTCGTCCTCGAGACTCGAGTTAAGGTCATTAGATGTTCTTGTTTGGATTTCATATAGCCATAAAAACCTCAAAGGGTTTTGAACCCATAAAAACCTCAAAGGAAAAAGAAGCCATATATTTGAACATATATCTAATTACAAAAGCTTGTTTTGATTATTACCTCAGAAAAGTTGCGGGTATCGTGCCCGCATGTTGGCTTCGGTCTCCCACGTCGCCTCTTTGACTCCGTGACGGTGTCTCAAAACGTTGACCAATGAAATCTCTTTGCTGCGAAGCTTCTTCACAGCACGGTCAAGTATCTGGACTGGCTTCTCCTCATAAGTCAGATCTGGCTCCACGTCTAGATTATCATAACCGATGATGTGTCGAGGGTCGTGCACATATTTCCTCAGGTTGGATATGTGGAAAACATCGTGAATACCAGAAAGATGTGGAGGAAGTGTTACTCGATATGCAACCTTCCCCACTCTAGCTAGAATCTCAAAAGGTCTAACATATCGCGGCGCCAGTTTGCCACGAACACCAAATCTCTGCACTCCCTTCATAGGAGATACACGGAGAAATACCCAATCTCCAACCTATAATTTATAGGAATGTCGTTAGTATGAGATTAAGTTGAACATATATAAATCATAATTGAGTGGATGAAGAGGAAAGATTTGGACTACCTGAAACTCCAAGTCTCTTCTCCGACGGCCTGCATAGCTCTTCTGGCGGCTCTGTGCCGTCAGAAGCCTCCGTCTCACAAGATCAACAACTCTCGAGGTCTCCTCCAGAAGATCCACGGAGTAAAGAGCATGATCTCCTACCTCACGCCAATTGAGAGGTGTGAGGCATCTCCGCCCGTATAGGGCTTCGAATGGTGCCATGCCAATACTGGAGTGATAGCTGTTGTTGTACGTGAATTCCACCAAAAGCAAATGGTCCCTCCAGGACCCTTTCCACTCTAAAGTGCAAGCGCGGAGCAAATCCTCTAGTGTCTGAATGGTGTACTCACTCTGACCGTCAGTCTGTGGATGATATGCAGAACTCATCTTCAGCTCTGTCTGTAGTGCTGACATGAACTGATGCCAATAATGCGACGTAAATCTTGAATTCCTGTCAGACACCACTTCGCGTGGCATACCATGTAGTCTGATGATGTTCTGCACATACAGCTTGGTCAATCTGGATGGAGTGTAAGTCGTGTTGACATGTATAAAATGGGTTGACTTGGTCAACCTATCAACAACGACCCAAACAGAATCATGGCCACCCGGTATCTTCGGCAGACCTGTGATAAAATCCATAGAAATGCTCTCCCACTTCCACTCGGGAATGGGAAGAGACTGCAGTAATCCTGGTGGTCTCCTGTGCTCAGCCTTAACCATCTGACAGGTCATGCATCTGCTAACATGTAGCGCCACATCGCGCTTCATTCCATCCCACCAGAAATGTAGACGCAGATCACAGTACATCTTCGTACTGCCTGGATGGATAGATAACCATGAACTGTGTGCCTCATCGAGAATGTCTTTGCGAAGCTGCTCGTCATTGGGTACCACGACCCATCCTGCCTTCCATAAAATAGACTCTGCCACGACAAAATCATCAACCTTGTCCTTGACGGCGCGCATGTATCTTTCTCGGATCCAAGGATCTGTCTTCTATCCATCTACACTACGATCCCAAAGACTGCTGTATCGTGGAAGCACGGCGGTAGAAATGGATGCGCTTTCCTGAGGATGCCAATCGGTCAAAGCGGCAACCGTATCCCATTTATATAGCCAGTTCGCTGTATCATCAGCATGCGCTCTCCTGCTGAGTGCATCAGCCACCACGTTTCCCTTACCAGGATGGTAAGAGATCGTGCAATCATAATCCTTCAGCAGCTCGAGCCATCTACGCTGCCTCATGTTCAGTTCTTTCTGATCAAAGATGTACTTTAGACTCTTGTGGTATGTAAAGATCTCGAAATTCATCCCATATAGGTAGTGGCGCTAGATCTTCAAGGCGAAGACAACTGCCGCCAACTCCAAGTCATGTGTGGGGTAATTCCGCTCGTACGGTCTCAACTGTCGTGATGAGTAAGCAATCACCTGTCCTTTCTGCATCAATACTGCTCCTAGACCTTCTCCAGATGCATCTGTGTAAACTGCATAGTCCTGAGTGCCTGAAGGAAGAGAAAGAATAGGCGCTGTAGTCAATCTTTCCTTCAGTGTCTGAAAGGCCTGCTCACATGAATCGTCCCAAATGAATAGGACTCCCTTCTGTGTCAATCGTGTCAGAGGGCGAACAATGCGTGAAAATCCGCTGACAAAGCGTCTGTAATAACCCGCTAATCCGAGGAAGCTTCGAATCTGAGTAATTGTCTTGGGCTGCTCCCAAGACATAATTGCATCAATCTTTGCAGGATCAACTGCAATGCCTGCTCCAGAAATGATATGCCCGAGAAATGAGACCTGGGATAACCAGAACTCACACTTGCTCAACTTGCATATAGCTTGTGCTCCCGCAATGTATCTAAGACAATCCGTAGATCATTCGCATGATCTCATTCATTCCGTGAGTAAATGAGCACATCATCGATGAACACCACTACAAACTTATCCAAGTATAGATGGAAGATACGGTTCATCATATCCATGAAAGCCGCAGGTGCATTGGTGAGCCCAAACGACATCACCACAAACTCGTAGTATCCATAGCGTGTCCTAAATGCGGTCTTCGAAATAGCAGCCTCTCTAATCCTCAGCTGATGGTAACCTAAGCAAAGATCGATCTTCGAAAAAACCGAAGATCCCTGAAGCTGGTCAAACAAATCATCGATGCGTGGCAAAGGATAACGGTTTTTCACCGTTCTCTTGTTCAGCTGCCTGTAATCGATGCATAACCTCATGGATCCATCCTTCTTCTTAACAAATAGAACCGGAGCACCCCAAGGTGAAGTGCTCGGCCTCACGAATTCCAAATCAAGTATCTCCTGTAACTGCACCTTTAGCTCCCTCAACTCGGTTGGTGCCATGCGATATGGTGCCATAGAGATCGGCTGTGTATCTGGCAGCAATGTGATCTCGAATTCGATCTCTCTCTCAGGAGTAATCCTGGTAACTCATCAGGAAACACGTCAGGATATTCTGAGACTACTCGGATGTCCTGTGTCATCGGCTCCTGATCAGATACCTCCCGCACAAATGCAAGGTATGAATCACAACCCTGATCAACAAGTCGCTGGGCTCACAACACTGAAATGTACTCCATGGTGGAGTCATGTATAGTACCCACAAAAGTAAACTCGGGTAGATCTGGAATCCTGAAGACAACCGTCTTCCTAAAGCACTCAACAAGTGCATGATGAGCGGATAACCAATCCATGCCTAAAATCAAGTCAAACTCATCAAGCTGCAGAAGTAGACAATCTGCGATCATCTCGTGACCGCCAATCAGTACGGGCAAGTGCCTGACTATCAGTGAAATAATAAACAACTGGCCACCTGGCCCTCGGATGTGATATGGGGAAGAGAGAGTCTCTGCGACTCTGCCTAAAGAAGTAAGCAACCTCGAAGAAAGAAAAGAATGCGTCGCACCAGAATCAAATAGAACATGGAAAGGCCGGCCCAAGACTGAGACCATACCTTTCACTACAGTAGCCGCTGAACGTGCCTGCTCCTCAGTAACTGCATGTATCTGCCCCTGCCTGGCTGGTGCGGCACTGGATCCTGTCACACTCTGCGTCTGTCTCTGCTACGGTCGCCTGAAGTTGGAGTTCCTGTTATGGAAACTCCCTGAACGCGGTGCCTGAGGTTGTGACTGTGAAAGCTGTGGCTGAGGCTCACCAGAAACCTGTGGGCACTGTGATCGATAATGTCCCCACTCGTGACATCGGTAACACCAGACTGGTCTGGTAGGTGGAGTTGCTGTGTCTGTGTTCCGAGCTGGTCGAGCTGGTGGTCTGTTTGCTCGCTGCGACCCAGATGGTCGAGCGGACTCTGTACCTCGTCCGGCAAGTGCTCCTCCTAAAGTAGTCGATGGAGAACAACGAGCACTGCCTGTAAAGGACGAATCTGTAGGTCGCAACCGTCTGTCTGACCTCTGCTGTTGAAACGATCGATGTATCGGTCCAAAAGATCATCGCGGTCTAGGCGCTGCTCCAGACGAGCTCCCGAAACGTCTCCCTCTAATGTCCTCGAACTTCTCCGCAGCATCGGTAGCCTCGGAGATGGATGTGATGTGTAGCCCTGCCAGCTTCTCGTATACCTCCACTCGCATGCCGCTGATGAACTTTCCAGATTCTCCTCTAGAAATGCGCCAGCTGCTCGTGTATGTCGTGATAGCTCTGTGTATCGGATAAAATAATCTCTGGCTGTCACCTGTCTCTGACGAAGCTCTGCAAATAGTCGGCGCTGGGACTCCTTCCACTTCGCAGAAAAGAAGTGGGCTTTGAACTTCGTCTCGAAATCGTCCCATGTAGGCTCTCGGCCTAACTCAGATACTACGACATCCCACCATATCTCAGCAAAATCTGTAAGTGAGTACTCCATGAAAGATAACCACGTGTCTCGTGGCGCGCGAATCATCCTGAGCACCTTCATCACTCTCTTCAGCCATTGCTCAGCAACATCTGGTGAACCCGTGCCCTCGAACAAGGGTATGTTGGCCCGCTGGTAGGATGTGAAAACGGACTGGTGCTTGTGAATAGCTGAGTACTCGTATGCACCCTCGTCAGCAAAGTCAACAGGGTCCTGCTCCCTGCCAAAGTCTCCATCCTCATCAGCTCCATGCTTTGGTATGTCCTCTAATGGATCATCAAGATGAGGCTGCTCGACCTCAACTGACCGGTGCTGGTCCTGCCGTATCCCATCCTGTGATGGATGGTACGTGAAATCTGATAGGTCCTCAAACCTCATCTCTATGTCGGTCTGTCTTCGGCAATCTCAGTCTGCTGGGCCAAAATCTGCTCCTGCTGACCTCGCATGGTAGCCTGCTGCTGCTGGAGGTCGGTGAGGGTAGTCAGTATGCGTGCCAACTGGTCAGCCGTCTCCTGACCGGGTCAAGATGCCATGGCTCTGCATGAGAACCATATTAGTCATAAGAATGCCATAGGCAGATACTTATCATAAATGCTTTTCTCTTCTTGGGATATAATATGAAAATTAATGAAATTGATGACAACTGTGGTGATTGAATCTGAATCTCATAATTCCCTTCTCAAATTCACGACAAGTCAGAAGACTGCCGCTATCCGAGAATTTAATGCGATCAGAATTGAAATACTGCGAATGTGCGTATCGGGGTACCACTGCTCTGATACCAATTTGTGAAACCCTGAGGATCCAGGTACCTGTTTATGACACATTTCGCAGAAATTCCATATATTTGACATCGCATTAAAAGCATAATTTATGGGGAAATTTTTCGCGCTTGAAGCTACATATGACATTCACATTCATAACCACAAGATAATAGAACCAAATGCACCAAAATGTCATTTCATTAATTTCCATATTATTTTACATCATGGACAGTGCTTACTAGTACATACAATATCCCAAAAATCTTACTGAACATGAGAGAAGCATTATACATAATCAACCAACCAAAAACTGAGACAAGTAAACCATACCGTCTGGTGTATACCCTGTCTCCTGGAAACATGAACAGCTACTGGACAGCAGGCTGTTTTCCTACCAAACATGTTTAGGAAAGAAGAGGCGTCAGCGGTTGCTGGTACCTCCCAAAATTTATAAAAATAAATAGACATTTAATATGTGCAAAAGCAAGCAAGTAGAAAGGTAGAACAAGTAAAATTTACATCTACATACGTAAGTAAAAAGGTTGTCAGACTTGTAAGCATTTCTCATAAGCACCCATCATTCCAGCATTCTTCATATTTAAAATATTTATTTTGTAATCAATTGTTGATAATTATAGGAGTATGCATATATGTATATATCTCTATTATTATATTGACCAGATACCAAATCTGTGGATTTGTCGATGTGAAAGATGGAATTGGAAATGTTTATAGATTACTTGATTCTCAAGTTCAATAGGTAGGCATTTCCTATCAATACAACTTTTGATTTTAACCTCTCTAAATCTCACTTCCATTGACTCAAATGTAACTTTAGATGATGTAGATATAGATATGGATGATCTGGATGTAGAATCGCCAAGTCTGTTGGCGAAAGTAAACTCAAGCGGTGGAGAAGCCTACAAATGGCTCTTCTGTCTCACCCTCTAGTTGAAAGGACGGTCCAATAGAGGGATATGTCTACTCCCAAACTACGCCACTGAGACGGGTGAGAGAGACTTCCCGGAATAGTCACTCTAGAAAACAGCCCGACCGGTAACGGTCAACCGAGCTCGTACGTAAAACTGAAAACCAAGGATCCCCCGCCTGGGTATCCTAAAACAAAGGGTCAGCGGAATGGTCTAAAGTCGGGATCCCAACGAGGCGTAAAAACACTGCGAGCTCGCGTAAAAACCGAAAAGGTTCTGGGATCCTAGACCCGCGCACTTGGCGGCTGCTGTCCTAACTGAACCTCCTATTCTCCCGCCCAGTTGAGGGTCACCTCGCCCTCGCACAGTCAGGTGTAAGGGTCACCATACTTGGCATGATTATCATTATTAACAAGATCAAAATGCTTGTCCAGGAAGATACGAGATATGTTAACTATGATTAACCCAACCTATGTTGAAAAGTAAAGGACAACCATGAAATAATTTCAAAGAAAAGTGACGATGATCATTGATGGGATGTTTAATATAGTAGAATATTTAGAATTTCTCTCAATCCATATGGATTCGTTTAATTGCAACTCAATCCCATTATTTCATTTTGTTAGCCTTGCAGAACTGAGTGATCCTTGCTTGAGTAATATTATTTATCAATTTACTAAAATTCCTTCTGAATGCAAAGGCTTGAACAAAATGGTAGATATTATTCATCACGTATGTTACAAGATCCCTTATGTATATGTATTTGTCGTTTGATGATCTAAGTAGAGTTTTTTTTCGTCAAAATCATTCCCAAACCATATTTAGAATCAACCGTGTGATAACCTTCAGTCCCTGTCTAACGTATCCTTGAATATCTTAGTTCCCAGTAGTTCCATCAGTTTGCTAATCTGCTACAAAGTTTATTGTCAAATATCTCAACCAACCATGAAATATAATGCATCAATGTCCTATCCCCTATCCGATTTTATTTACATATACTAATTTAGACCTATTTATTTTTGTCAATAACAATACTTGAAAATTTGTTAGAAGGTACATTCTCAAGCTCTTATAAATATCTATGGTTTGATGCTATAACAGTTACTAAATCAATTAAGTTAATCATTACAATCAAACTTCCAGTTGACGAGAGAATGGATATTCAATTATCTTTAATAATATTCTATACCAATATCTTATAATGTAGATGTTGTTGAAGTACTTTTGATGGCCAAAATGATTACAAAACCTTATCCGCGGCGCTAAAGTGTTAGGTGTTCTTTGCAATTTCTTTTCAAGAATTTAACTACGACTGGGGCATGTACATTTAATATAGAGACCTGTACCTACCCAATATATCATGGATCTCCCAATTCTACCTAATGTGTCTTCTTGTAATGGAAACAAAAGTTCTTATAATAAAGTACATCAATATTCACATGTATATCAAAATATAACATGTAAAAATCCTATAATCGTATTTCACTTTATATTTATATTTCTCCACACTCTTCAAGAAGGGTCAGTGGGTGTGTGTTCCCTGGGAGTTCCTTGGAATGACCATAGGAAATCCTTGAATTCATTTATCAGTTTTAATCATAGAAGAACACTAATTTACCCAATTTCTTATCCTATCATAATTTTATTTCTCAAAAATCTGATATGCAGCTTGAGCATAATTGCAGAAATTTGGTATTTGAATTATGACTTAATCCTAGTACCATATGAGGACGTTTTATTGAGTCCATGCATGGCATAATTTCTCTGGATTTGGCAGACTACAACCCAAATTGGTATTTACTCTGATCTGGATGCACCTCATTCGGAAATCAAGTATTTAATTAACCCTAACATATATTTCACTAGAATTTTCCCATATAATTCCAGCTCATGATTTGATAACATATTTATAAGAACTTCATAAGATATAGAAATTTCAGCTTAAAAGAAAAAAATTGGTCAGACCAAAATCTTAAAATTTCGGTTGTTCATTTCTTGCCATAAGATCCCAAACTCTTAAGGAAGAGAGCAACATGAGAAAACATGATTGGCAGCAAAAGAGGCTAAGGAATGTACCTGATTAGATTCTTGAAAATTTTTAACCAAAACTTGACATGCAACAGATTTTGATGGAGTAGTGAAACCGTAGTAGGCTTTTACCAGTTGCTGGACAGGAGAACTTTTTGTAAGAAAGAAGAGGTTTCGGTAGAGAGAACATGGGGAGGAAACGAGGCATTCAAAAGGGTTTTTGGGTGCCTATATTTATAAGGGATGAGACGGTCTTTAGTGTGGCTAAGTGGGCTATTCGGGGGTCCACACTGATGTCCCACGTGAGCTGAAGCTCGTGATTGGGGAAACTGCAGCATCCGACCATCACTTTTGCCTATTTACAAATAGGTCCAATGCATGCCCAAAGCGTACTGCTAGGAAAAATAGCGATATAAGCCCCCTTTGCTTCTTTTAATTCCTATTTTATCCCTGTGCATGGAGAATTTACATTTTTTACCCTAGCGGCGTTTGTATTTAAAATTCAGACCTCTTCTTATGTAAATATTGTGATTTCTTTGCATATATGCCTATGACTTGATCACTTAATATCTTGATCATGTTAAATCCAAATTTTATAAAATTGGTCTTGATTTAAAGATGTTTTGATGCTCTTTCATGTGACATATTGTCTCTTTGATATGCCTTGTTGAAAATGAATTAAAATCCAGAGAAGTATCTTGGCTCCAATCATCAACTAATTGAGTTAAATTGACATGTTAATTGATTTAAATATATCTTTGAGCCCCTGATTTACCTTGATTATATTGATCCTAATCAGAAACCTTGCTTAATTATTTTCTCCTGACATTAATTCTTGTTTTAAAGACACTTTAGGGTGCTCAATTATGTTGAGTGATTAAGAGATACATGATATGAGTTGAATGATGATGATGTCTTGATGACATGGACCAATTAGGGTTTGAAAATTGATGACATATTTGAACCTTTGCATGCTTGATAAAATTCATTTGTAAATCATTAATCAGGAGCATTTATTTGGGAGTTTGTCTTTGTGTACTTGTACATTGATTTATATTTACTCTCATTCTGTAGCATATCTCATATTTGCATGAAAAACCACATAAAAACCATGCATACATTTTGTATTGTTTTGCACCCTTGACCTAGATAGCATCGTAGAGTAGCTAAATTACATACTTAGGTCTCTAGTTAGATAGCTTAATCAGTAGTGTCCTTGTGTTCGACTCTAGACTTGTCCAGGAGATTTTAGCCGAGTCACCCCTCACGGAGATTCTTGCCCGATTTTAATGAATACATAAGTAACTGTATTATAACGATACATAATTAAGATAACCGATTACACATTTATAAGATGGCATCCTTGTTGGGGACACAACTTGATTAATATATTTAATTAGATCCAATTGTGTAATTTAGTGAAATTTGTGCTATTTAGGTTAAGCATTGAATTGTATTGTTTTATTTTTGTAATTATTATTTTGATTAGCTATTTATCTCTTGAGAAAATGTCTAACCACATGTTGTTTTGATAGGGCCCGTGGAGCGGATCGAAGTGAGGCGACGCGGAGGCTCGAGCTTAGAGCTTGAGCTGAAGTGAGTTAACTCAGCTACTTTAGGGAGATTAGTTAGTGTTGGAGTATTTGGTTGCGCGTCTCTCATGTTGTAGATGGGTAAATGGATACCTCCAGGATCAATTTACCCCATCCATATGTTTAGTCCCACATCTACCAACTGTGGGACTTGGAGGCACTGTGGAGGCTATATAAGGAGCCCCAGACCTCCTGTATCCAATGAGAAAAAGGAATGCAATATCCACCCCTTTCATGGCTTCTCCTGTGGTTTTATCTCGCTCCTTAGGGAGTAGGGTTCCACGTAAAAATCTTGATTTTCCATGTTTCATATTGCTGTTCTTATGCTCTGTTTATCATTCCACTTCCGCATTTCTATTGTCTAACATGGTATTAGAGCGGGTTCGATTCTCGAGGATTTGTTCGTAAGCATTTTATTTTATGTTCTTGTTTGAGATTCGAGATTATCAAAGTTCATGGTTCTCTGGAACCCTTATTTTGCTTGTTCATCATTCGAATCTTCTCCAAACGCTCGCATGGGCACACATTTCCACGCTCAGATCTAGGGTTTATTGGAACCCTAGTATGCAAGGCATGTCCGGCTCATAAGCATTGACTCTCAAGCACAGGAGGCCACCATCCTCTTCGTGCAGTTGAGATCCCCTCCATGGTGTCTCATGCACCAGGCCTCTGTGTAGCCTCAAGCTCTAGGCTGCAAACTTCCTGTACGCTCTAGGGAGTCGCGTTGAAACACTCCAGGCCGCTCCCCAGATCCGACTCAGGTCGCAACAATCCTTCTCCAGCCGCCATGTCCAGCAGCGACTGTGGCTCTTCCAACAGAAGCCTTTCAGAAGAGTTGGACCCCCGCGCGACCCTTCCAGGCGGTACCCTTCGCAGGCGACCTTCTTCTCCATCGTAGCTCCTCCTCCACTGCTACTCCCATGCACAGTTGCTAAGCCATCAGATCCAGAAGCTCCTGCGCCACTCCAGATTCTTCCTGTCGATCACCTTATCCTCCTCTGCGCGAGTCGCGCGCGCTGCCACTCCCCTTCGACGTGGCCCCAGGCAGCGACTTCCTTCCCTCGCGGCGCATAAGGCGACACGAGCCTCCAACGATCTCCCCTACTCAGCAACGGCGCAGTGTTGATCGCGGAGGCATCAAGGCGCAATCCAGGCGGAGCCCAGGCGCCGGGATCCCTCCTTCGCGTACAGCGGCCCCGCCGTATCTTCTTCACGTCGCAGCTTAGGCGGAGCCTCGGCCCTCTCTAGGCGACACAACTGTAGGCGGCGCCGTCAGGCGGAGCCGCTTCGTGCTCCAAGCAGCGGCGACCCTGCTCCGAGTTCCTTGACGGCGCTGCACGAAGAAGAACTCCCCCTTGGCGGCGGCGTTTGAAGAGGGTTCCCACGATGGGAACCCTAGGGCTCGAAGGCCTGGTTTTATTAAAAAAATATTGCTTTTATTGTAAAGCCTAGTTGGGCGGTTGTGTTTATAAAAAAATGGGAGAAAAAGAGAAAGACAGAGAGAGAGAAAGAGAGAAAAGAAAAGCAAAAGGGGATGCATAGTAATGTCCCTTATTTGGGCCGAGTGCATTGATTCAAAAAAAATAAAAAAATGGTGCGTACAAAGAAAAACCGTACGCAAGTAAAAAAATGTAAAAAAGGGAGAAGAGGAAAAGCCGATAAAAAATGGTGTACGACTTAAAAAAATGATTTGAGCCGAAAAAATGTATGATGTAATCGGCTTATGTGATTTTTCCCCATTTTATTGTCTTCTCCCAACTTGGTCGATGCCTTCATTTCGACCAGTATGGGAGAAAGGAGTATTGTGTAGAGTCACAGGTCTTCCTCAGATTCCAGGGCAGATTCAGACTATCCCCCTCAGCAGCAAACCCTGGAGGCTGCTGCATGTAGACTTCTTCCTGCAGATCCCCATACAAAAAAATATTCTTAACATCAAGTTGAAACAAGGGCCAATCACGTACCACAACAACTGGAAGGACACGTAGAGTCGAGTGCCGCACAACTGGAGAGAATGTGTCCATATAATCCACGTCGTATGTTTGAGTGAACCCACGCGCTACTAGCTTTACCTTGTAACGATCAATGCTTCCATCTGCATGATATTTGACAGTAAATACCCATTTACAACTGACAACAGAAGCTCCTGGGGGAGCAGAAATCAAGCTCCATGTACCCCGCGACTGCAAAGCGGCCATTTCCTCCTCCATGGCTGAATACCAGCAGCTCACCTTCAAGGTATCCTGATAATTCCATGGTATTTCCACGGTAGATAGGGCCACATTAAACCTATGAAAGTCCCCTGTGAGACGATGGAATTAAACCTGTGAAGCAAGCAGATATGATGCACATGTACGCTTCTGCTTCCATAAGGCAATAGGTATATTAAGATCATCAGAAACAATATTCGTCGGTATGCTATTCTCCTGCAAAGATCCTTGCACTTGCACATTTTCAGGCCCATCGTTAGTAATATTATCTGGACAAACCTGAGGCGTGTTGGATGATTGACGAGTGCCATGAGCAGGGACAGACTGACGGGTATAAAATCTCGGTAAAGGTGAAACAGGTGGTTGCAGAGGTGGTGGTGGTGGAATAGCAAGAACTTGTATGGGGACATACAGACGCAGAGGAGGTGGCACATAAATCTCATTATCAGATGTGGAGGAAGCCAACCTGTCACCTGCTGGAGAGAAATACATCACAGACTCAAAGAAGGTGACATCAACACTGACATATTATTTCCTGCTCAAAGGGTCATAGCATCCGTAATCCCTCTGAGTCTGAGAGTACCCAACGAACACACATTTGACAGCCCTAGGCGAGAGCTTGTCAAGTCCCGAAGACAACTGCTGAACGAAGGCAATAGAGCCAAAGACACATGGAGTAAGTGAGAATAATTCCTTGTCAGGAAAGACAACAGAAAGAGGAACTTTCTCACCTAAGACAGATGATGGCATACGATTCACCAGATAACATGCCATAAGGACTGCATCATCCCAAAAAGAAGGGAGCACAACTCTGGATAAGTAGAGTCTGAGTGATATCAAGAAGATGACGATGCTTTCTCTCTACAACGCCATTTTGTTGAGACGTATAAGCATATGTTGTTTGATGGATAGTGCCTCGAGACGAGAAGAAATGTGAAAGAGCACGAGTACAAAATTACAAGGCATTATCCATACGCACGCATTTCATAGTAGAAGAAAAATATTATGCACTTCATTTATAAGATTTTTGATTACATCCACTGCATCAGATTTATTCTTCAACAAAAACACCCATGACAACCGAGAAAAGTCATCAACAACAACTAGATAAAACCTGTGTCATTGGTGATCAGGGACACGACTCGGACCCCAAATGTCAACATGAAATAATTCAAAAGGGGAGCTACTGCTCTGAGATTGACGACTAGGGAAAGCAAATCAGTGATGCTTTCACAATTGACACGCTTCACACTGAAAAGAAGAACTCGGTGAAATCTGTGGTAAGATATAACACATCTTCTGAAGAGGGAGGTGGCCAAATCGTAGATGCCATGTAAATGGAGAGACTGGTCCACTTGTCTGCAAGGAGATGCCAACATAGGGAGTTCGAACCAAACGATAGAGATCATTTTGCTCACAGACACAATCAATCACCCTGCCCGTAAGATTATCCTGAAAAACAAGAGACGATGGGTCAAAAATAGCGCGACAGTGCAAATCCTTCGTAATCTGATTGATAGATAATAAATTTATCGAAAAATCTGGAGCATATAAGACATTTTGTAGACGCATAGAGGGTGTCAAACTGATCTTCCCATGTCCAATGATGGGGAATTGGTCCTATCTGCTATCACAACAGATTGTCCCGATGGAACCTCCCTGTAGGATGTAAGTTTATCTTTGTCTTGACAAAGATGATGTGTCGCACCAGAGTCCACAATCCATTCTGAACGTCAGATCCATGACAGGAAGTAAAGGCATAAGCACTGCCCGAGGTGCTCGCGGTGGATGACGTACTGGCAGAGGCTAAAGCAACTATGTCCGAGTTGCCTCCTGGAGACTTTGTAGAGGCAGGAGGCATGATATCTCGTAGTCTGGCAACAAGTTCCTCAAACCTCTGGTCTGAAGCAGACATGCTCAGCTACACGCGCCAATGTCGGAAAACCATGCTTAGAATAATATGTATCCTCCGTATGACCTATACGATGATAGAATGTGCAGGGCTGACGGATGCGGCCACCTCTACCATGAGGTCCACGGTAACGGAACGAAGAAGAGGCTCCTCTGCCTCGGGAGGCCACCATCGCCGAAGGAGGCTGAGTAATAGCGGTAGACGGGACTGTAATTTTGCTAAGCCTGTGGTACACTTCCTCCATTGGAGGAATAGTAGCATATGCAAGAATCTGTGAGCGAGCAACATCATGTTCAGGGTTCAAGTGCTGCTAGTAAGAAAACAATGTTGACATTTAATGGTAGCATTCCGAAATGTCTTCTACTGCTCGGGAGTTGCCGTAAGGGGAATGATGTTGTAGAGCTTCTCAGATATCCCTCTCAAGGATGTATACAACGAATGCAGAGGACGACCATTCTGCTTGGCCGTAAATACGTCATGCTGGAGTTGAAGGATCTTGGTCTCGTTTCACACCTACGAGTATGTCGCTGCAAGGATGTCCTACATCGCCTTAGCAGTGGTTGATGGAGTACATCATTAGCAATCTCCATCGTCAGTGTACCTGAAATCCAGACTTTGACGTGCGAATCATCGACCTCTCATGAGGCATAAACCCCAGTTTTCTCTGCCGGCTCATCTTCGGTAAGAATGTGCTTCTTACCATTTGACTTCGTGAGACTCATGAACTGCATCGCCTAGAGCTTGTAGTTCGTCCCATCCATCTTAACAATGGGCGCTGAAAGCGCCTATGGAGGGCATATCGACCTTGTTTTCTGACATTTTGTCGGAGATATAGAACTAGGCTTTGTAGACCAAGGAACAAATGTCTACATAAACATCTGAGGATTTGAGTGCATATGTAGACTTATGCACTCAAATTCATAGGTGTGACGACGAGAGAGAGGTGGGGGGGGAGGCGGCGAAAGAGAGGTGGGGGGGGGATGGCGGCGGCAAGAAAGAGGTGGGGAAGGGACGATGACAGAGAGGGGGGGGGACGTCGGCGATGACGAGAAGAGGGGGGGGGAGAAGAGGGAGGATGGTGGACGGCTAGGGTTTAGGTTGGCCCTGATACCATGTTGGAAGAAGAGAGTTCATTGTTTATTCCAGAGAACCCTAGGCTCTATTATATAGAGAAGGCCTATGGGTAAATTACATAAGATGGATAAAAGAAAATAAACGTAACAGAAAAAGGGTATATAGAATATAGAAATATCTCTACAAGACCAATTGTTGGGGTCAAAATGGATGACCTCCTTCTGCTCGAGCTGTCATAATTCATAATGATGGACAGTTTGTGCTGGTCCCTAGAGGGGACTTTCATGAGCTGATATAATGTTCGATTCTATTGCCACATAGTGGTTCTACTTGATCCTATAATGGTCATCCACCAAATATGATGATTGATGGACACTTGGGTACCTTTGCTCATTTCAGTAAGCATGGATCTAAGGTGGATTAGTTGGTTGATAGGAGAGCATCGACTAATCTTTATGGAAACATGAGTCTTCTTAGAAAATTGCGCCGAGTACACCCAAATCGGACAATACAATTTATTAATGCTAGATTATGCCAACTAAAGGCAAAGGGGAAGTTACTGTCAAATCAAGTATCATATTTATTGATGTTTTATTTGTTAAGTTTCCGATCGTTTTGTTATCAGTTAGCAAATTTTGCGAAGAGTTTAATTGTCAAGATATTTTTGATGTTGTCTCATGATGTTTTAGGACATTTTGACTAGGAAGATTATTGAAGTAGGCCTTAAAGGACTTGATTCAATATCCTATTGTTACCACTTGCTCTGTGGTTTAATTTTTTCTTTCATCAGGCATTCCATGGCACCAACATCTTAGCCTCCCGTATCTATAAAAGCTTCACCAAGTTCCTCCAACACTCCCTCCCACTATTTCACTAGAATGTGAGGCCTGGCAACTGAAGACGCGACAGATCTCTACTCAGATACTGCCAATTATGCTACTTTATTGGAATTGTTCCATATGGATGTTCAAGACCCTGTAGATATTAGGTTGTTTAGGAAATCGTTATCAGTGTGTTCTTGTTAACGACTTTTCTCATGTTTCATGGGTATTTCGATGAAAAACAAGTCTGATATTTACTCTATCATTATTGATTTTGCCGAAGTTTTATAACTCATTTTGGTGCCAATGTGAAAGTTCTTTGATCTAATAAGGCCAGAAAATTCCTCTCTTGTGACTTAGTGACCTCTTGTTGGGGGATTATTCATCAAACTACTAGTGCCTACATTTTATGATAAAATGGGATTCAATGCAAACATTAACATATTTCGATATAAACTTACCATACTTGCACTATTTCATGTCCTAGGCTCATGTTGGAGGGATGTTGTCCTTATCGCTACTGTTTTTGATAAATCACATGGCTTCCACTTTGATTAATGAACAAATACGTAGTCAATTTCTCTACCAAAAAAACAGTCTTTTGTGTACCTCCTCATGTTTGGAAGTATTGTTTTATACATATACTTGACCCTGGAGGGATAAGCTGACTACTAGTGCAGTTAAATGTGTCTTTTTAGGATATGCCTGAAATGAGAATGATGCTATTGTTACGACCAAAGGTTATGAGGGCACTATATTAGTGTGAATGTTATGTTCTTCGTATATATTCCCTTCTTTTCTAGTACATGCTCCCATATGTATCCACCTCTCATTGCCCTTGAAGTTGCTCCAATACCTATGGCGAAGCCTTCTCCCACTTTGTGTAAGGGTAGGCTACATGGATTATTGCTCAAATCCATGTTGAAAGATCCGATTATTTTTTCCATTGGTTGTCAGCCACCTAACAAAACCACCACAAGGAGGGATTTGAAACCTGGTCTATTGCGTGGTAGGCACACTGCACTACCATCAGACCATTGAATTGGGTTGTTCCTTATCCCGAGACACAATGTAATTGGTTCAAATTTCAATTTCAGCAAAGATAACCCCCTTCTAAGCCAACACACACACTTTCTATAGAGGCGAGTCCTTCATCTGATACTTTACAAGCTGATATATATACTCCCTCCCTCAATACAACTCAAGATAGTACTGACAATGGCATTGAGGTCGGTGTTACATGTGATTTCCCATCTCATAATATATTAGATGTATCTATAGCCCTCGAAAAGGGAAAATGATAGTGTACTATACATCACATCTCTGTAGTAGTATCCCTCTTCAAATTGGGCCCATTTACAGACAATTTGTCAAGGCATTGTCAGCAATAGAGAATCCGATTAACCATATTGAGGCACTGCAAGATTCTAGATGGTGGCATGCCACTGAAGAGATGGGTGCTCTCATCTCCCATGGGACATTGCAACATGTAGGCCCACCTATAAATGACAAGGTAGTGGATGAGTGTTTAAATAAAAATACAATCCATATGGTATGGTGGCTAAATACAAAGCTAGGCTGGTAACCGAAGACTTTACACAACACATTGTTTAGAAAGTCGGTTCGGGCGGTCGCATATGAGGCCGCATATGCGGAGGCGGGGGGTAAAGCGCGGCGAGTAGGCCATAGTCGCTCCATATGCGGTGAAAGCGCATATGCGGCCGAGTAATCGGCATATGCGGCCGCATATGCGCCCACATATGTATTAGAGCAAAATTGTGAACTGGTAACTAATAATTTTTATTAACTTTTAAATGAATTGTTTGATTTATCCTTCTTTCTTTTATGATTTGAACAATAAGGTGAATTTTGTTTATGGAATAGTGGAGGAAAATAACAAAGGGAGCATACTAGTTAATCATTTGAATCACATATATTTATAAAAACTTAGTGTAATCAAAGATTTAGTCTTTCTAGTTGTGCCGATATTATACAAATTATGCGTATCACGTTTTTAGTTTGAGATTATTGCCTTGAAAATTAACTAAGTGATTCATGTATTTTATGCATGTATTGAAATATATTATGAAGTCTCTTATTTGATTTTTAAATGTTAATGTGATTTGAGATCAATTGTGCTAAAATTGAATATTTGAATTTGAATTATAAACATATACAACCAAGGCATTGGCTTGTGAACCGCATCTATTTCATATGCTAAATCAAGCTTGTACACATGTTCTAGCAAGTAAATGATATCAGATGGTAGCTCATAGCAAAGGTCAATCAATATGATTTGATATTACTGGAATATGTACAATATGTGACTTGTTCCTTCACATACGTAGGTGATTTTCGAAATGCTTTACTTAAAATCACGTTGTACTAAAATGTCTATACTTTGCACGTCGTCTATGTTGTTTTTTTGAAACACAAAATTCTAATATTTGAATTTATTACTATATTATTAATTATTTTAATTAAAATAATACAAACCGTTTAATCCACATATACTTCCGCATATACTTCCGCCTATCCGCTTACTCGCTCAAGACCACCTGACCGAACGAATACCGCATACCGACTTTCTGAACCTTGACATAACATATGTAAGCCTTTTTTTACACCTTTTCCCCCATAGCACGTAATTAAAAGTGTAATTCCTTATTTTTGTGGCAGTAAACTTGAGTAATCTCTCCATCAGTTTGTAAAAAATAATGCCTTTCTTTATGACGACCCATGTCTATATGCAGCAACCTCCTGGCTTTTAGGCTCCGGGGAAGTGTCAGAAAGTGTGCTTGCTAAAGGTCATTTACGGTCTCAAGCAAAGTCCTCAAGCCTGGTATTAGAAACTGTCTGATGTCCTTGAAAGTATAAACTCTCGAGATCCCCATCTAAACATTTCTTACTTGTATGGAAAACAAGAAACACATTGTCGCCATGTTATTGTATGTTTTTGACATTGTCCTCACATGTGACGGTCCATAGGGCATTGTACACGTGAAGAAACATCTAGCATAGAAGTTTGTGATCAAGGATCTTGGATAGATGCAATACTTCTTTGGGATTAAGATTGCTCATTCTAGGAGAAGCCTAGTTATGTCCTAGATAAAGTATGCTATCAATCTATTACAAGAGACTAGGATGTTCGGATCCAAGCCATCTTGAATCCCAATGGAGAGGTTCTACTCAGAAAATTTGAACTATTGGTTGGAAAGTTGCTATATCTGACCATCACTAGGCCATATATCTCACTTGAAATTGGCAAACTCAGTCAGTTCATGGAGTGCCCTACTAAGGCTCACTTCAACGCGTACATGATGACCATAAGTTACATAAGTCCTCTCTAGGAAAGAACTTGATATTTACAAAAGGGGACAGTATAACTCCTGATATAGCAGTAAAAGCAAGTCGTGCAGGCAAATCAACTCACCAAGTTCCTATTGAAATAGGATCTACACAAGGAAAAGCATTTTCCATTCGTTGGTTATTACGAGCATATCGAAAAAATTTGGGACAAAATATGCTTTCAAATTAAGTTTTGAATTAGTAGGATGTTGCCAAAGGGAATGGCAATACTATATGCGAAAAGGAAGATATTCATAAAATGGCAGAGGCAAATAGAGCTTTTCCACATTTTCGTTAATCCATAAACATGATTCATATAAATACATAAATCCATGGATCCATACATCTCGATCGGAAGCTGGTGAGTGGCGAGAGCTCAGTTAGCAAATGAGGTATTCTTGGGATGTCATCGACCCTTGTTTCAGTTCCTCAAACAACCTTCTCTGACTTCTACCTAATGATCACGGTAGAATTGGTTGCAGAACTCGTCAAGAAATGTGTCCCACATAATGGGCTCCTTTAGATGTTCCATTGTAGCATACCATCAACAATTAGCATAGCCGGCTAGTGAAAAGTAAACAGATGTGAGCCAAGACTCTTCAGGCGTGTGGATCATCCTCAATACTTTGTATTCTTGATCCATCCATCACTCAACCTCGTCTGGTGTGCCCGTGCCAAATAATTGAGGCACCTTAGACCTCTGATATGCTGCACAAGTTGTCTAATGTTTTTACAACGCCTCCAGATCCTCCGATCTTTCCAGGTCCAGAGACACCAAAGGATGAATATTGTCCTCTTCCTCGTGAGAGAGTTGATAAGAGGAGTCATCCTGTTGAAGGAGCCTATGCTCCAATACCTTCTGAAGATGTTGTATACCATATATAACTTGTACTAGTAAAGCCAGTTGCTGTGCAACGTTAGGGTCGACAAGAGGTAGCATGATTCCCTGTGAGAATCGTTATATTAGAAATTCCTTTCATACTTAGAGTGATAAGGGAATTATTAACGGGACTTGAGTTATTCTATTGAATTCATGCTAGAATCGAAAGTCTGGAAATTTCCTATATTTCAAATCCTGCTAATAATCTAATACACAAAACAAGGAATGGAGTATGACCGACTGATACCATCTGTGATGCCCCGCCCTTCCGGCTACTGAAATCAACGGGATGGGAGCGTCTAACCTAAGGTCCAAATATGCCCATGAACTCTGATATTCAACAAATTGACTAATGCACATGAGATTAACATTTGAAATATATAACAACAGGAGAATAATATGAAATAAAAAGTAAATTGCAACATTAATTTTCACTAATCATACTCATTAATACCTGTCCTCAATAGAGATGCACATAATAACATGTATGGAAATAAGCTCTTGAAGTATATCATTACATTATCTCTCAAGAAAAGCACAAAAAAATGAAGTAAATTAATTATTTTAAGTAATACACACCTTGTCTGGTGCAAGTATGACGGTAAAGGCTCAGTCTCCTCAAATTGCTACTACTACAACTGCTACTTAGCTATACCTTTTGGGTTTACACGAGGGTAATATTATGAGAAATTGCCCAGAAATAATACACATGCTAAAAACTAATGCGTAGTAGCAAGAAAGGTGTACTCAACTCTCTCCAGTAGTATACATATTTACTATAAAAAATCTGACCTGTAAGGGTTTTTATTAATTTATATTGGAGTACATGTTTACCAGTTTCCTTTATTAGTAATATTCATAAGATACCATTATTTCTTATATTAAGATTTTCATTTGTTGGTCATAGTCTATAATGGTGTATGGTATAATTACCGATATCTGATCATGAATCATTTCTCTCATTTCTTGTATTGAACAAGTACATGCAAGTACACAACTTGTAGGCTTCTGCTATGCAGAAACTTGGTAGTCATCTTGGGTAAACCCTCTAGGACCTCTGTTTCAAACCAGAACATGCACATTGTAGACCAAATCTCCAACTTCAAACCAGATCATAAAACACCTCTCACAATATTAATACTCGAATTGAAATCCGATACGACCACACCTAGATCAACTCTGAGCCTTAATATCATGTATGTGTGAAACCAAGAACACCAATAATGCCACCTGCCTACTCCGTCTAGTGACTTTGGATGCAACCGAGCTTCTAGGTATAAATATAATGCGTCACCCAACTCGTCTATTAAGGTAGCGACCTTCATGCTATCGACATGGAGCCCAAGGGTGCATGCCCAATCCCTTGCAACCTCTAACTCCATCTATTCAATACCCATAAAATTTTACTACAAGATGGTATTCGTTACAAACAAAGCAATACTAGGGAACCATTAGAGATTTGACTTTCTTGGTTGACAACCATCGTAGTTTAATTCACTAAAATCCTAATTAAACAACCATGTATACATAACTGATATAACTTATTTAGTTCTATCTTCATTTACGTATGCATATTATTCTTACCATATATATTATTGTATTAACTGATAATGTGAATAACATATTTTTTAATATTAGATTTGAATAATATAGTTACTGCACGTTAGCATCACATCAATTAATATTAACTCAAGATGCAAAATGACGGATATGAGAATCTTAGATATTATTATCAAAAGATTGTGAAAATTGAAACCCAATGCTTGATAGTAATACAGAATTTAACTCCCCTACTTAAGTGCGCATACGTGCCAGGTCTGTGTGATTATATTACAAAATAATTACCAATTAAGGAGATGTTGGAAAGACGTAACTATTTTACAAAGGCAAGAATGAATCTAATGTCCAAAGCAGAATGAAAAATGTATTTTTAATTCAAATTTCAAGAACGAAAACCTATGACTTATGTCATTAATAATAATAGATTTCTTAATAACCAAAAGATTTTGTTTATTATTATTACATCTGATTTCACTGTAGTAATCAAAATACATAACATGTAGTTGGATATGTAACTGACATTAACTAAAGGAACGTGGATCTCACTTTTATTAGATAGAGAAACAATACTCAAATGTCTATATGTGTATGAATTACTAGTTGCATGATGTGTATGAGTTGTTAATATATCTGAACCAAATTGAAATAGAAGGTTACTTGCGGTAAGCTCTGTGTGACAGGAATTATAACATTCCAATTTAAAGGTGCGTGAACGTGTTGTGCTACAAATGAGAATTTCCACTCCAAAGTCTATGGTTAGATTTATTTAGACTAGGAGAACTACGTTTAGAATCAAAGTTGACGAGAGGAATACTCAGGTTACTTCTTTTGTATTCAAGCTTGTACGCACCATATTCAAGAGAATATGAATTGTGGTACAATCACATCAATTATCCAATGAGAAATTGTACAGCTCTACAAATTTTCAAGTAAATAGGTCCAACAAAAACATGTGAAACCAATAAGGAGGAAAGGGAATTTCATTACGTCTGAGGATGCTCCACCGGGATCTCCTCTTGCTTGGAAAATACACTCCTGGTGCTTTGATCGTAGCAAGAACGTGCCCTCGGAGGTGGCCATAATATCCTATACGAGATGATGATCGTGGATCTTTGATCGGAGCATCTTCTTCGACGGCAACGTTGTCTCTCCAACGAGTTCTCCAGCCAAAAGTGGGGTGCTCCGATGAGGGGAGAGATGAGATGATGGATAGGGATTGATAATATAGTCATCCCTCATATTTATAAGGAAATAATTGATTTTCGAGTCGGGTCGGATCCTGCTCGGATCCATACACTACTTCCGACCCCTTATCTCAAAATGCATATAACGATCTTGAAACACTATTTAAAATTTTGTTGGATTTTGTGATCTTTAAGATTTTTATGCCTCGATACACGCCTTTATTAAAGTTACACGTTAGATCCTACGTTTCGAGGATGAGACATTCTTAAGATTTTTATGATGTGAAGAAACCTTGTACTTTTATTCTAAATTCTGGAGCATTCCTGACATCCAAAAATACAAATAACTATACAATTTCGTAGAGCTTGCCGAGACCTTTCCAATGAGCCCAAGTCATATACAGATCCAAATTGGATTCAACTTGGATCCGAAAATCAAATTTTGTTATAAATATTAGAGAAATAATTGCCCTATCAAACCTTAGCCGTCATCCCCTCTCTCCCCTTACAGGAGCACTTTCCCATTTGGCTAGAGAACTCGCTGGAGAGCTGCCGTGGTCGTCGAAGAAGGTGCTCCAATCAAAGATTCACGATTCACATCACGTAGAGGATCTTGAGGTCACCTCTGAGTACACATTCTCGCTATGATTGATGCATCGAAAGCATATTTTCTATGCTGAAGGAGATCCCGAGGGAGCATCCTCGGAGGTAACGAAATTCCCTTTCCTCGTTGGTTTCACATATCTTTATTGGACCAATTTAGTTGAACATTCATATAGCTTCATGATTTTTCATTAGATAATTGATGTAATTGTACCCCAGTCCTTATTCTCTTGAATACGATGTGTACGAGGCAGAATACAAGGCAGAATACAAGAAAAGTAATATGAGTTTTCTACTCGACAACATAGATTCTATACATAACTCTTATTGTCCAAATAAATCTAATAACCGTAGTTTTTGGAGTGGATGTTATTTGTCACAGAACTTATCGCAAGTAACCCTCTATTTTGATTTGCTTATATATATTAACAATCCATACACATCATACAACTAGTAATTCACTAACATATAGACATTTGAATATTATTTCCCTATCCAATAAAAGAGAGATCCACGTTTCTTTTGTTAACGTCTGATACATATCCACATTAAATGTAAATTACATGTTATGTATTTTGATTCACTAAGATGAATTTTGATGTAATAATAATAAACAAAATCTTTTGATTATTAAGAACATCTGTTATTATTAATGACATGTAAGGATTAGTTCTTCGTTCTTGAATTCTGATTTGAAAAGACGCTTTCATTCTGCATTGGATAGTAGATTTATTCTTGCCTTTGTAAAACGGTTACATCTTTCCATCATATCCTTAATTGGCAATTATTTTGTAGGATAATTATACCGATTTGGCACGCATCTTCACTTCGGTAGGGAAATTAATGTTTGTATTACTAATAGGCCCCGAGTTCCAATTTTCATGATCTTTTGATAATAATATCTAAAATTCTCTTATCCGGCATTTTGTATCTTGCGGTTAATATTAACTGATGTGATGCTAATGTGCAGTAACTAAATTATTCAAATCTGATATTCAAAAAATATGGCATTCACGTTTGTCAGTTTGGTATAATTGTATATATGGTAAGAATATGCACAGGTAAATGATGATAACTGTTGGAAGAATAAGCAAATCTATTATTCCAAGAAACCCTAGGCTCTTTTATATAGGGAGAGACCTCACGGGTAAAATACATAGTAGTCCGGAGAGTAAACAGAAATTAAGAAAAAGGAATAAAACATAATAATAATATCGGTCTCTATACTCCCCCTCAAGGTGGAGCATAGATGTCTATCATGCTCAGCTTGGAAGAACATCTCTGGAAGGGTCCTCTGAGCAACGGCTTGGTGAATATGTCAGCAGTCTGATCCCCTGAGCTCACATGAGATGTAGATATCAAGCCTCTCTAGATCAAGTCTCTAGTGTAGCGGCAGTCAACTTCAATATGCTTTGTTCATTCATGGAGTGGTGGATTGTTAGCAATAAACAATACCGCCTGATTGTCACACTGAAGCTGCATGGGTAAAGGTATGGCTATATGTAGATCCTCTAGCACAGATCGAACCCACATCATCTCCGCGCTTGCTTGTGCCATGGCCCTATATTCAGATTCAGCACTAGACCTTGCCACAACAGTTTGTTTCTTGCTTTTCCAAGAAACTAGAGAGCTCCCAACAAAAACGGCAAATCCTGAGGTCGACTTTCGATCCTTAAGACACCCTACATAATCGACGTCCGTACATGCTGAAATAGATAAATCTTTGCCCTTTCGAAATAGTAGTCCTGAACCTGGAGAAGACTTTAGATACCTCAGTATTATATATATGGCATCCATATGAACTTGTCTTGGCTGCTCCATAAATTGACTTACCCAGCTTACTGCAAAGGCAATATCGGGTTGAGTTATGGTAATATAAAGGAGCTTACCCACCATTTCTCTAAATCTCCTCTTATCTACTTCAGTAGTGTCATCATCATACAACTTCATGCTTGGATCCATGGGAATACTTGATGGTCTGCATCCAACCATGCCTGTCTCAGCCAAAAAATCTGTAATGTACTTTCTTTGGGTCATCACCAGACCCTGTGCATTCCTGGCAAATTCCAACCCCAGAAAGTATCTTAGGGTTCCAAGATCCTTCGTGACGAACTGACGGCCCAGAAATGCTTTTGCCTTCTCTATTCCCTGAACATCATCTCCTGTCACCAGAATATCATCAACATAGACCATGATGACAACCGTACCTGCAGAAGTCTTCTGAATAAACAACGAGTGATCTGCACTTGATCTTTTGAACCCCTGTCGTTCAATCAGATGGGAAAGCTTCTGGAACCACGTCCTTGGACTCGGTTTAAGGCCATAAATTGCCTTGTGAAGTCTACACACCATATGCTTCTCCCCCTCAGCGATGAACCCAGGTGGCTATTGCATGTAGACTTCCTTCTACAAATCTCCATACAAGAATGCATTCTTGACATCAAGTTGAGATATAGTCCAGTCACGTACCACGACAACTGATAAGAGAATGCAAAGAGTAGAGTGACAAGCCACTAGAGAAAATGTATCCATATAGTCCACACCATAGGTTTGTGTGAAACCTCTCGCGACCAGCCTTGCCTTGTATCTATCTAGACTGCCATCAGCACGATATTTAACTGTTAATACCCATTTACAGCTAACAATGGATGCATCAGAAGGAGCATTACTAAGCTCCATGTCCCACGAGACTGTAAGGCACGCATCTCTTCTTCCATAGCCAGTTGCTAACAATCAATCTTCATGGCTTCTTGATATGTCCGTGGTATGTCCACAAAAGACAAAGCTGTAGCAAATCTCTGAAAGTCGCCTGTAAGGCAATGAAAAGGCACCTGGGAAGCAAAACGATAAGACGTATACGCCCGCTTCTGCTTCCGGATAGCAATAGGGATATCAAGGTCGCTGTCCTCTGTACTGGATGGTAGAGTCTCCTCCTGCAATGAAGAATCCTGTACATGTACCATATCTGACCCGTCAGTAGTGATGCCATTTGAACATACCTGAGGCGTTGTGGATGCCTGATGTGTAGCCTAAGCAAGACCTGACCGACGCGTATAGAATTTTGGTAAAGGTGGAATATGAGGTTGTGGAGGTGGTGGTGGTGGAGGTGACATTAGGTTAGGTGACGTAGCAACTGGAGCAGGAATGGACTCAGGTGAACTCAAACTTGGAGGTGGAGGCAGAGGAACATAGACATCATCATTGGTAGTGGATGGGACCAGCCTGTCGCTTGCAGGGGAAAAATACATAACTGACTCAAAAAACGTGACATCAACACTGACAAAATATTTTTTGTTTATGGGGTCATAACAACGATAGCCCTTCTGAGTCCGAGAGTAACCTACAAAGACACACTTGATAACTCTAGGAGAGAGCTTGTCAAGTCTAGGAGACAGGAGATGAACAAACGCAACAGTACCAAAGACACGAGGAGTAAGCGAGAATAATTCCTTATCAGGAAAAATGATAGAAAGATGAATTTTCTCACCAAGGACAGATGATGGCATACGATAACCATATAGCAAGCTGTAAGAACATCCCCCCAGAAGGTGATAGGAGCATAACTCTGAATAAGGAGAGTTCGAGAAATGTCAAGAAGGTGGCGATGCTTTCTTTCTGCCACGCCATTCTGCTGAGATATGTAAGGACAAGTGGTTTGGTGAATAATGCCCTTAGATGAAAGAAACTGAGAGAGAGACCGGGTGCAAAATTCCAGTGCATTATCTGTACGAACATATTTGACAGCAGAAGAAAAGACATTCTGCACTTCATTAATCAAAATTTTAATAACATCCCCTGCTTCAGATTTATTCTTTAAAAGAAAGAGCCAAGATACACGAGAGAAATCATCCACTACAACTAGATAGAACCTGTGTCCCTGATGATCAGGTACACGACTTGGACCCCAAATAACAATATGAAATAACTCAAACGGGGAGCTACTGCTCCGACTCTGATGACTAGGGAAGCTAGACCGATGATGCTTTCCCAACTGACACGCTTCACAGCGAAATGAGGAACTGGGAGAGATCTGAGGCAGTGGATGTCGCATTTTTTGGAGCGGGAGATGACTAAAGCGAAGATGCCAGATGTACGGAGATACTGGTCTGACGGAATGAGAAGAGGCGCCAGTATAAGAATTCTGGACCAGCCGATACAGACCATTCTGCTCAGAGCCACAACCAATCACCTTGCCCGTTAGTATGTCCTGAAAAATAAGAGAAGAGGGGTCAAATATAGCACGACAGTGCAAATCCTTCGTAATCTGACTAATAGACAACAGATTCATGGAGAACTCAGGAGCATGTAGAACATTCTGTAGACGCATAGAAGGAGATAGGAAAACCTCCCCCTTTCCAACAAGGGGGGAATGAGTACCATCTGCGATCTGTACTGAACGACCATGGGGAATGTCCTTGTAGGACTCAAGTCTCTCTCGATCTCGGCTGAGGTGATGTGTCACACCAGAATCTATAATCCAATCAGATATATCATGACAAGACATAAAGGCAGTAGCACTACCTGAGGTACTAGCAACAACAGAGGAACTGGCAGAAGCTGTGGCAACAACATCTGAAGGTCCACCAGGAGAATCCGTAGATGATTGTGGCATAATATCATGTAGACATGCCACAAGCTCCTCGAATCGGTTATCTGCATTGGATGCTGACTGGGGCAGAACATGCTCGGCTACACGCGCCGATGTTGGAAACCCATGCTTAGAGTAGCATGCATCCTCTGAGTGGCCTGTGCGATGACAGAACGAACATGGCTGACGAAAGCGACCGCCCCTACCACGGGGTCCACGTCCACGACCAGAAAACTGACCACCTCTCCCACACGATACTGCTATCGCCGATGGGGGTGGAGTAGATGTGCTGGAAGAAACTGATATGCGACTGAGCCTCCGGTAAACATCCTCCATTGGAGGAATAACTGCATCGGCAAAAATCTGAGAGCGGGCTGCCTCATACTCAGGATCTAGGGCTGCAAGTAGAACGCTCACCATGGTAGCATTCCGAAATGTCTTCTGCTGCTTAGGAGTCGTCGTGAGTGGAATGATACTGTATAACTTCTCAAACATCCCTCTCAGGGACGTGTACAGTGAGTGAAGTGACCTGTCATTCTGCTTCATCGTGAATATATCGTGTTGGAGCTGTAACATCTTGGTCTCATTCCGCACTTGGGAGTACGTAGCGGCCATAATATCCCACATTGCCTTGGCAGTGGGCTGATGGAGGACATCATTGGCAATCTCCATCGATAGTGTGCCTGACAGCCAAACCTTGGTGTAAGAATCATCAGCCTCCCACGAGGCATATATCCCAGTCTTCTCTGCCGGCTCCTCTTCGGTAAGAATATGCTTCTTACCATTGGACTTCACGAGACTCAAAAATTGCATCGCCCAGAGCTCATACTTCGTGCCGTCTATCTTGACTATAGGCGCAGGACCCTTGAAGGCGCCTATGGAGGGCATATCAACTTTGTTCTCTGACATGTTGCCGTAGATGAAGAACTAGGGATTGTAGACTAGAAACTGGTGTCTACAAAAACTTGATCGGATTTGAGTGCATATATAGACATTACGCACTCAAATCCATGGAGATAGATCGACCGACGAAAGAGTAGGTGTCGGCTTGAAGGGAGGGGAACCCTGCGGTTGGGGTCCCCTACCCAGGGCTTGACTCGGCGGAGGGTGGTGACGTAAGGGGGGCCTACAACATCGTTGGGGGCCCAGTGTGGAGGAGATGCGGGCCTGGCGTCAGCGTGGAGGGGCCCGACGACGTGCAGGGAGGGGCCCGGCGGCGTGCAGGTAGGGCCTGGCGGCGATGGGAGGGGCTCGTCGGCGGTGGGAGGGGCCCGGCGGCGGTTGGAGGGGCCTGGAGGGTCCTGGCGGCTTGTAGGAGGAGGAGGAGAAGGGCCCGGCAGCGGCGGAAGGGTGGTGGTGGTGGAGAGAGGTGGCGGCGGCACAAAACCCTAGGGCTGGGGTTAGGGTTAGCCCCTGGGCTCTGATACCCTGTTGGAAGAATGATCAAATCTATTATTCCAAGAAACCCTAGGCTCTCTTATATAGGGAGAGACCTCACGGGTAAAATACATAGTAGTCCAGAGAATAGTAGTCCAGAGAGTAAACAGAAATTACGAAAAAGGAATAAAACATAATAATATCGGTCTCTACAATAACTAAATAAGTTATACTAATTATGTTTACATGGCTATTTAATTAGGATATTTATGAATTAAAATACGATAGTTGTCCACCCAAGAAAACTAAATTTCTAATGGTTCCCTAGCATTGTTTTTTTATAACAAATAACATTTTATGGGTTAAAATTCACAGGCATTGAATAAATGGGGTCAGGTGTCGCAAGGGATTGAGCATGCACACTTGGACTTTGAGTAGATACCATGAAGGTTACGATCCCAATGGTCAAGTGAGTGACGCGTTGCACAAAGCAACCTGATTGCATCCGGAGTCACTCGACAACGTAGGCAGATGGTGCGGTTTTTGGTGTTTTTGGTTTTTATACATGATATTAAGACTCGGAGTTGAATTAAGTGTGGTTGCATGAAATCTTACTTTGAGTATTAGTTTTATGAGAGGTGTTCCAAGATCTGGTTTGAAGTTGGAGATTTGGGTAACGATATGCATGTTCATATTTTGAAACAGAGGTCCTTGGGGGTTTACAACAAGATGACTATCAAGTTCCCGCATAGAGGAGGCCCACAAGTGTGTACTTGTGTGTGCTTTGCTTAATATAAAAAATGATGAATGATCGGATATCAGTAATTGCATCATATAACATTGTTGACTATGACCATAAGATTAATGAAATGATGTCCTCTTATGAATATTACATTAATAAAGGAAACTGGTGAACATGTACTCCAGTATAAATTAAAGGAAACCCTTACACATCTTATTTTCATAGTAAAATGTGTATACTACTAGAAAGAGTTGAGCACACCTTTCTTGTTACTATAACCAGTGTTTAGCGTGCGCATCATTCGTAGGAAATTTCTCATAACGTTACCCTCGTGTGAACCCAACATGTATAGCTGAGCAGCGACCACAATAGTAGCGGTTTAAGTAGATCACACTTCATTGCATACTTGCACCAAACATGGTGCATATTACTTAGAGTAAAATAATTTGCTTCTGTTATTATTTGTTGTTTTCTTAGAGAGGTAATGTAAGGAGATACTTTGAGAGATTATTTCCGTACCTTTTCGTTATAATGTATATCGCTATTGTGGACTTGCACTGATAATTACATAACAACAACAAAAACCTTTTCCCACATTATGTATGGTCGACTACATAGATTCTTTGCCTCTATTTAAATCTATCTTGGGTCAATCTCCGGACTTAGATCCAAAAAACTAATATCCCTTCGTATAGTCTCATTCCAACACTTCTTGGGCCCTCTCGCCCTCTCTTAACCTGCTCATGATCCTAAAAATCGCTTCTCCTAACTGGTGCATCAGTCGATCTCCTTTGCATATGGTCAAACCACCTTAAGCGCTTTTCTCGCATCTTATCGTCGATTAGAGATACTCTAACTTTTCTTCTGATGGCATCATTTTGAACCCGATCTTTGCATCTGAGTATGTGTCTACACATCCACCTTAGCATTTTCATTTCTGCTACTGCCATTTTATGCACAAATCTATGGTTCACAGGCCAATATTCAGATATATAAAAGCTTAATAGGTCTCACGACTGCTTCGTAAAACTTTCCTTTGATTTTCAAAGGAATTTTCTTATCACAGAGACTAGTATAGCTCCTCTCCAGTTTAGCCAACCTACATTTATTCAATTAGTAAATCTCCATCAATTTCCCAGTCATGTTGCAAAAGAGATCCCAAGTATATAAAAGTCTCTCTTCGGAATGTTATATCGCCAATCTTCACCTTGTTCCTTCATCATTGCTTCCATCAGAAGTACACTCCATATAATAAGTCTTAGCCCTGTTTATATGAAATCCTTTAGTCTCCAATGCATGTCTCTAGACCTTAAGCTTTTCATTTACTCTATCTCTAATCTCATCAATCAATACAATATCATCAATGAATAACATAGACTAAGATATCTCATATTGAATGTGACTTGTCAACTTGTCCATAATCAAAGTAAAAAGTAATGGACTCAAAGTTGAACCTTCATGCATACCAATGTTGATGTCAAAATAATCAGTCTTCCCAGACTGGATCCTTACACAAGATGAAACATTATCATATATCATGTATTAAGTTAATGTATAGGATGGGTACTTGTCTCTTCTCCAAAACTCTCCATGATATCTCTCGTGGGACAGAATCATAAGCCTTCTCCAAATCAATAAAGTTCATATGAAGTTCTTCCTTTTAGCTATAAAAATCTCCATCGTTCTCCTTAGCAAGTGGATGACTTCAATAGTTGAGACACCTGGCATGAATCCAAATTGATTTTATTTTTGGAAACTTGCCTCAATGGTTCTGCGGTGTTGGCTGAGATGGTGCATGATTGGGGCTTCAGGTGGTAGACACAATGAGGTGTCACTATACATGGCGTAATTCAAGATCTCGGTCATGTATTGAAAGATTTATGATGACCTTGGAGGCTGTGGAGAAGTTCCCTTGGCTGGTGTGCGTGTCCTTCCTAGGGTGTAGTCGGATCACATGCCTCTACTTTGGTTCTCGGGGGAGGGGGTTCGCACCCGATCGTTTTCAAATTTGAGCGAGCATGGATGCTGAAAGATGGTTTCCGATTTATGGTGTCACTCGAATGGGTCGGCACCTCTCGACTTGTGAGCAAGTTGGCAGAATTGAGACGCTTTCTAATCAGGTTCGACTCCTCGTAGCGGGGGGCGAAGAGATAGAAGGCGATGGAGGAGGTGGTCAGGTTGGATAGACTGGAAGATAAGAGGGAGCTGTCGACAGAGGAGGCAGTTTTGAGGGGAGGTCACCTCGAGGAGATTCTTTGGGAAGATAGGAAGGAGGATGTTGTGTGGAGGCAGTGATCTTGGCAGAGGTGGTTTGAGGGAAGGGAACACGAAAACATATTTCTTTCATGCTGCTACCAGCGGGAGAATACGTAGGAACATGGATTCACTCACTGTCGTTTGGTGGCGGAGGGGTGGTGGAAGGTGATCGGGAGGTGGGTGCGGCACTGTGGGCAAACTTTCAGGATTTAGTAGCCGACACAAAAGGACAGGACAAGGTGGTAGGGAAGAGGGTTTCACGGCTCACTGACTCAGAGGCGTATATGTTGGTGAGGGAGTTCTACGAGCATGAGGCTAGGCAGCCGTTGTTCTAGTTGAATGTTGGCGGGATGCCTGGGTTCGGATGGGTTTTCGTTATTCTTCTATCATGAATTTTGGGAGGCCGTCAAGCTTGATGTTATCGAGATGCTGGCGGAGTTTCAGGATTATAACTGTGGTTTTGAGAAATTGAACAAGGGCCTATTATTTTTGCTACCCAAGGAGGCACCCGACCAGGGTGGAAGACTACACGCCGATTGCTTTTTCCAATGCTATTATCTTATCTTCTCGAAGATCCTCGCCAATCTTCTGAAAGCTGTACTTGGTCAGATCATTTCGGAGGAGCAATCATCCTTTGTGCCGGGAGATCGATGGTTGACATTCTGGTGATGACCTCTAAGATGGTTACGGACTAGAAGAGAAGCAAGGAGAGAGGGGCAATGTGGAAGGTGACTTTCTCCAAGGCCTACGACAACGTGGATTGGAGATTCTTGTGGGCATTCCCTGGAGAAGAGGGTTTCTCAAAGTTATGGATTGCTAGGGTTAAACGTTGCGTGACGACTACGTCCCTTGCGGTTTTGGTTAATGGCAGGTCGGGAGGGAGGTTTTTTTAGCCCCAGTGGGGAGTTAGACAGGGTTGTCCTTTGCGCCACTTCTGCTCATCATCGTTGCTGATGCTTTGGTTGTTATGATGAAGAGGGCTATAACTAGGTACGTGAGGGATGAGATTTCCATCTCGTTTCTACAGTATGCGGATGATACGATGTTATTTACGGAGCCGAGGAGGAAAATGCGCAGGGAAACACTCATTATGGACATTTTGGGGATATTTCAGGACTGCAGATCAATAGAGAGAAGTTTATGGTTGTTCCTTTCAGCCTCACTGCGGAGGGTCATTAGAGCATCTCAATTGTTGGTGTGTCCGGAGGTCGAGTTGTTGATCACTTAACTGAGCCTTCCGTTGTTGGCTGGTAGACCGAAGGCTAGGAATTGGAGTGTTGATGGGGAGATTGGAGGGCAGGTTGACAGGGGTGGAAGGTGATGATGCTCTCGAAATGTGGGAAGTCGGTTCTTCTGAAGCACGTGCTATCTACCATTCCCATTTTCTTCTGTTCTACGAGGTTGATGCCTGTAGGGTGCACTCGAGGATTGAGGCCCTCATGAGGAGGTTTTTTGATCGGACGGGAAGCATGCAAGAAAGGGGTTCACTTGGTAGATTTAGGAAGGGTGCTTGCGTCGAAAAAGAAGGACAGTTTGGGGGTTCTTCATGTGAGTGAAATGAACAAGGCATTCATGACGAAGTGGGTGGTGCGTATATGGGGTTAATCTGAGGATTTAGTGTGCATGTTATTGAGGAGGATCTATGGGGTGTTTATGTCTCTGGAGGTCAGTCCGGTCCATCTGCCGTCTTCACTATGGAGAGGATTACTGAGGTGATTCCCGTAGCTTGGGGTGAAGTTGCAGCCGGTGCTTGGTGATGGTAGGGTGTTTCGCTTTTGATAGGATGATTGGACGGGAGGATGGAGCCTTGGGGGAGCGATATCCGAGGCTAATGCAACTGGCGGCAAAGCAGGAGGTGGTCGTGCAACAGGCGTGGAAGCAAGGGGTTGGGGTTTGGTATTCATCTCGTGCCTGTCGGATCAAAGAGTTGAGGGCTTCCTGGCATTGCAGACGGATTTGGCATAGATTGGGGGCCCTGTGTCCGGTTGGGATCACTTAGTGGTGGGGAGATGGAAAATTTTTGATGAATAAGCATATCAATTCCTGGTGGGGGACGACGATGTGGTGGAAGAGGAGGTGGTTGTTGACATGAGATTGATTTGGAGAAAGCAAGGTTCCAAACCATATCAAGGTGTTTCTTTGGCTCGTCCGACATGGTCGGCTTCTCACGCAGGTGCGTCGAAGGCAGATGCTGGGGTTAGTGGTGGATACGTATGTCAGATGCGGGTCTGCAGCGAAGGACCTAGATCATCTTTTCTTTTCTTGTTGTTCTTCACCGTAGGTGTGGAACGGAGCTAACATTTCGTGGCTTCGTGGGACAGACTGCCTCTGGTTTCTGCTGTGATATTAGATTGATGTTGCAGTTACATGCACGAGATAGTGCTTACCCATTTGCACTCTTGTAGGCGATCTGGTGTGGGAGAAATGGGATATGTAATTGGGTACTTCTTTTATTCGAAGAATGTAATTGGTACTGCAGGGCCTTGTGTATAAGTTGGAATATGTAATCCCCTTGTAATTTTTACTTGATATATTTTAACTTGTTGCGGTGAGTCCAGCTTGGGATTTCATCCTTTTACTTCTAAAAAAAACTTGCCTCAACTTTCTTTCGATCAAATGTTCCTAAATGATAGTGTGACTCATTGGCTTGATACCTTCGTAATTTGAATAATTTTGAATGCCTCCTTTATTAAAAAGACGCTATGATGTTTCTCCTCCAATCTTCAGGCATTTTCTTGCTTCGTCAAATAACATTGTATAAATTTGTAAGCCAAGTCAAACCATGCTCACCTAAAACTTTATACTTCTATAGGAATGTCATCAGGTCATACACCTTTCTCAGGTCTCATAATCTTCAAAGACTCCTCTACTTCTTTTGTATTCGTCTATAGCTTGCGCGATTCAAGTAACTTTCACTACGAGCTAGATCTCTCAAAGTGACTCTATATTTCCTTCGTCAATAAGAAGCTTATGGAAATACTGCTTCCATCTAGTCTCTATATTCTTATGAGTAACAAGCTCGTGACCTTCCTCATTCTTAATGCATCTCACTTGAGAGAGTTTTTTGGTCTTTCTTTTCTCTTTCACTGAATATATCCTCTGACCCTCCTTAGAATCGAGATTTTTGTACAAAACTTCATAAGCTTTTGACTTAGCTTCACTTACACCTTCTTTGCTTCCTTCTTCTCTATTTTGTAGTTTGTGACGGTTTCCTCTGTTCTATCCTTAGACATAGCTTTAAAGCATGTTTTTTTTAAATTTTGAGCTTCTCACGCACTCTCCACTCCACCACCAAGCCTCCTTTGGCCTGGAGCGTCCTCCCTTTGACTCGCCTAGCATCTCTTTGGATAACTTTAGGATTACTCTGCAGTCTTTGCAACACAACCGATCTCTTCTTCTCAACATAAGGTAATCTACCTGTGTTTTAGTCGGTCCATACTTGTAAGTAATTAAATGCTCCTCCCTCTTCTTGAGGAGAGTGTTTCCATGAAAAGATCATAAGCTATTACAAAATCCAGAATGACTTCCCCTCTTCTTTATATCCCTAAAGCCATGGACTCCATGAACACTAGCATCCCTGAAGCGTCCTTTCCTACATGTCCGTTAAGATCTCCACCTAGGCAAATCATCTCTCTTTGTGGGATTCCTTGAATAATCTTATCCATCGTCCCAAAATTCTTGTTTAATCCTTTTATCTAGACCTATTTGCGGTGCATAAACTAAGATGATATTCAGAATTTCTTGTTCGTGCACCAATTTTAGCAAAATAATCCGATCCCGAATCTTTGCATCTCAACCATACAATCCTTCCGACCCTTATAAACAACGACTCCAATACAATTGTTGACATAACTTTTACCTGAATACCTATGTTTAAAGAATGTCTTCTCGATCTGCCTTGCTTTCTCTCCAACCCATTTTGTCTTGGAGAGATATTGCAGTTTACTTTTCATTTTATATTATTCTCATATTTTTATATATTTTAAATGTTAATCTAGTGTGCATTAGTCAGTTTATTGAGTATTAAAGCTCGTGAGCGTATTTGGACCTTAGGTCGGACGCTCCCACCCCATCGATTTCAGTTGCCAGAGGAGTAGGGCATCGCATGGGAGTGGTAACCTTATTAGAGTCCCATACCAACGGAGTGCGGTCATATATGGAACGCAGGCAGGATGATGCGTAACCTAGCAGGAAAACTTCCAAAAGCTAACTGGACACTGGAAAACGGTCTAGCTTAGAATGAGATCTGAGTGTTTTACCTGGTATTGTGGATATTTGTTGCATCAAATCCCCTACCACCACAACAAACTCAATGGATACATGATCTAACCTCTACACAAGCCAGGGCGATAAGAAGAAAGGAGCATAATATTAAAGTCCTTATCGACAATCCATGCCTCAACCGGAAAGCTCTCTCGCTTCACTGAGTTGTGTCAACATGTGTATCCTTAATGACGAGTCTTTTAGGTCATATACAAATGATATAATCAACATGGATTCCATTTGTTTTTTCTTGAAGGGCAACGATTTGTATTAATATGCATGCACGATCTGCAACCATGGAGTACATATCACCCAAGCAATATTTGTTCCCCTTGCATTGGCAAGTGTGTTTATTACTCTAAAATATGGGAAGTTTTGTCGTTAGATTTCCATAACATCTATGTCCACCCATACAACTTTGTCTCTTATAGTACATTGGTGTATGTTGTTCGCCGATGATATTGTGTTGATAGATGAGACTAGAGATAAAGTAAATGAGAAGCTTTGAGGTTTGGAGACATGCCTTAGAGACTAAAGGATTTTGTAGGCCAAGATTGAATATATGGAGTGCACATTTGACAAAAGCACTAGTGAATGGATCGAGGTGAAGATTGGAGAAGATAACATTGAGAAGAAAGATACTTTTAGATACTTGGGAATTGTTTTGCAACATGATGGGAAAATCTATAGAGATGTTACTCTTAGAATAAATGCAGATTGGCTAAAGTGGAAAGGAGCCTTTACTGTTCTATGTGATAAGAAAATTCCTTTGTTAATCAAAGGAAAGTATTACAAAGTAGCTGCGAGAATTGCTATGCTTTATGGATATGAATGCCGGTATGTGAACCATAGACATATGCGAGAGAATGACAATAGCATAAATGAAAATGTTATGGTGGATGTGTGATCGTGCGCAAAAGATCAGATTCATAATGATGCGATCAGAAGGAAAGTTGGTGTAGCTCTGATAGAGGATAAGATGAGAGAAATCTTCTTAAGATGGTTTGGACATTTGGAAAGGAGGTCAGTTGATGCACCTGTTAGAAGATGCGAGAGTTGAGATGTTGAGCCATCTAAGAAAGGGCGAAGAAGGCCCAAGAAGTGTTGGAAGGAGATTATCCATAAAGATCTTAGTTATTTGGATCTAAGCACGAGAATGACCCAAGATAGATCTAAATGGAGGAAAACAATCCATGTAGCCGACCCTACTTAATGTGGGAAAAAGGCTTTGTTATTGTATAATAAGAGAATATCTTCGTGGCAACGATCGTACAAGAACAGTGGCATGCCTCCTCCATCCTCAGGAGGCAAAAATGCATCTCCTGCAGCTCCTCCTACATACGGTGGCAGTGGTTTGGCTCCAACTGATCCCCTTGTCGAACCTCCTTCCCAAGCGGCGTCGACTCCTCCAATAGACGGACCTCCACCTTCAGCCCTCAGCGAGGCCCCTCCAGGCGGCAAAGGCCGCATCCTGTCCAGGTGATCCTCCAATCTATCTCCATGTGAAGATTTTTAAGTCCACAGGTGGCGCCACCCACAGCTACTCCTCCATCACACGCGAGGTGACGCTCCTCCCATACGGTGGCGCTCCCTCCTTCGACGGTGAGTTTCCCCAGCAGAGCTCTAGGCCACGGCGAGCAGCGTGCTCCAGGTGGCATGTGTTGATGAGGATCTTCAGCCCAATGTGCATCTTCTCTGATCTCAGCTCAACGGTGGTGCAAATCCCGTAGCAGCCCTTGTGTGCTCTCCATGCAATGCAGATCTCAGCTGCATCGTTCCTCCTTCCAAGCAGCAGTGCTGGGTGCTTCCTCTTCTAGTCAAGATCAGGCAGCGACAACGGTTCCCATCGCACAACCTTTTATTTAAGTCCCAGGGCGACATCGACTTCGTGCAAGTATAGTAGGGTTCATGTAGGAACCCTATGAATGTATGTTGTTTCTGTTCAATGGGCTTCGTATTAGAAAATATAAAAAGAGAAGAAAAGTGCTTGAAGATGTCGGACCCATAGTAGGTTGCTGCCGTATAAAAAAAACAAAAGGAGAGGAGCTGCCTAAAAAGGGCGGGAAGTTTTGATTAAAGGGAAAAAGTTGCGTACAAAAAAATCGTACGCGGGAAAAAATGAATGAGACTTCAAAAAAAGGAAATAGCCTTAAAAAGGATCGTACAAAAAGAATCCGTACGAAAAAAGGAGACATCTAATAAAAAAAGAAGGAAATAGCCGCATAAAAAAATATTCATGTGTTTTTTGTTTTCCTTCATTTTCTTGTCGTCTCCAAACTTTGCCGATGTCATTGTTTTCCGACAAGTATGGGAGAAAGTGGAGTATTGTATAGAGTTCTACATGCCAATTTTTCAGATTCTCCATATTCCAGCTTAACCAGATTTCAGACTCTAAAGAGATTTTCAGATTTCAAACTCGATGTTCAGGTTCCGAGTCTTCAGTTTGATGCACACATGTTTGTAATCATTAGTTATGTGGTCCCCATCTTAGTTTTGTTTGGTTTCAGAGTTTTCATGTGAACCATAGGGACTCCAGAGTAGAGATCTTACTCTCTATGCCATGTGGGCTAGGATTTTTCATGTGGTTTCATAGGGACTCCAGAGTAGAGATCTCATTCTCTGAGCCAATATAGGAGAGAAACAGTTCTCCGATGAGGAGACTTTTCAGACTCTATTCTTCAACGACTGTGTACTCCGACGAGGATGTTTTCCTTGACTTTTTCAGTTCGGCCCTTCAGAGATGGAGCAGTTGTCCACATGATTCAGTCTTCTACATGTGGTGGGATAGAGTACTCAGACGAGGAGACTCATTCAGTTTCAGTGACTCTGACAGGTGCAGTACAGAGCACATGTTCTCCAACGAGGAGACCCAGCTTGACTTACACTCCATCATGTTTGTTCCTCCTCACCTGCATGGCATGAGAAGTAACGTCCTTGACAACAACTGACATTTGCGTTTGTGTTGAGTTTATAATGTTTGTAGTATCTTGTATTGTGAGTTTGGGATTTCTTTATGTTTGTACATGATGAGCATTGCATGCTCCATCTTGAGGAGTGTTGCAATATATGCGTCGCTCATGTATAGATGGTTAATTGGATCCCTCTAGGGTCTATTTACCACATCCAATGTTTAGTCCCACATCTACCAGTGGTGCAACTTGGAGGGTCTGTGGAGGCTATATAAGAAGCTCCAGACCTCCTATATAGAGAGTTCAATAGAACCATCAACCCTTTCAGGTATTCTCTCGTGGTTTCATCCTGCTCCTTAGGGAATAGGGTTCCACGTAAAATCTCGGTATTCTTTCATGTTCTTATTCTTTTTCTATGATTACGCTTCCGTATTTCATATTTCTAACATTTTGTAGTCCGACTGATAGACAATAAATTCATTGAGAATTCAGGTGCATGAAGAATATTCTGTAGGCACATTGAGGGAGTCAAATGGACCTGTCCTTGTCTGATAATTGGAGAATGTGTCCCATCAGCAATCACCGTTAATCTACCATGTTGTACAAAGCTATAAGAACTGAACTGTAAGTGATCTCTACAGAGATGATAAGAAGCTCTAGTGTCCATGATCTATTTTGAAGGATCTGGTTGGGAGAGACTAGTAACTGCATGAGTACAATACTTTAGTGGATGCATAAGCAACAACATCTGATGCGCTAGTAGAAATACTCGAAGATCCAGCAGCTGGAGGCATGATCTCCCTTAGTCGTGCAATAAAGTCATCAAAACAATGATCGATAGAATCAAGAGTAGTCTGGACCTGCTCAACAGCATGAGATGAGGGTGGAAAACCATGCTTAGAATAGCATGTGCCCTCTGAATGACCTGATCGGTGACAATATGAATGACTAGTGTGGTCGCAAGCCTCCTCTGCCATATGTGACCCATCCTCTGAATTGAGGCAAATCACTCCACCATAGGAAGCAACCATAGCTGATGCCGTATGGGAAGATGTAGCAGAGGGTATGCTCAGTCTACGATACTCCTCCATAGCCGGTATAGTATGATCTGTAAGTAACTGAGAGCGAGTTAAGTCATACTCGGGGTTAAGGGCTTCTAGAAAACCCCCATTCATAACAGGATCTCGATAGGCCCTATGCTGCTCTGGTGATGTCGTTAGAGGTATGTAGCTATGGAGTCTCTCAAGCATGCCCCTAAGAGATGTGTACATGGCATGGGATGATTACCATGTTTAGTAGTAAAAATATCTTGCTGGAGTTGCAAGATCTTCGATTCATTCCTCGATTGAGAGTACATAATTACAAGGATGTCCCACGTTGCCTTTGTTGTGGGATGACTCAAGATATCATTGGCTATTTCCACAGAGAGCACCGGATAGCCATAAATTAGCATAAGAACCATCTGCCTCCCGTGAGGCATTGGTCCCAGTCTTGTTTAATTGCCCTTCTTACGTTAGAATATGCTTCTTTTCATGGCTTTGCAGTAGATTCATAAACTGCATCGCCCATAACTCGTAGTTTGTGCCACCCATCTTAACAATAGGTTTCGGACCCTCAAACGCACTCGTGGATGGGATATCGACTCTTCTTTTTTCTGACATTGTGTTGGATTGCTATGCGACTAATATCATAGCCAGACAATAGAGTCTACACGAACATCAAGGGGGTGACTATGGGTGTAGACTCATACCACAACCAACCCTAAGCAAAAAATCATCTACGCTAGGACTCAACAGAAACTCCATCGGTCTAATTTCGACCTTTTCAGACCAAAATCATACCAAATTAGATGTTGGGCGACAACGGGGTAGCAGCGTGACTGTTGGGTGATAGCCGGGCGGCATCGAGGTCAATGAGCGATAGCTAGGCTACGATGGGATTGCTAGGTGGTGGCCCAAGGTGGCCAGTCGATGATGGATGCGAGGTTGCTGGGTGGTGGTCGAAAGGGGCCTAAGGCCCATGCGTTGTACTTTGGATGCCTCTGGAATGGCAAGGAGCCTAGGTGGAGGCCCAAAAAGGTTGCAATAACGATGTGCGAAGGAAGGAGGGGCTGCCGGCACGCGTAGGACTGGCAGGTAGGGCAGGATCTAGAGCACAAGCTCTGGTCTAGGACTGTCGGTCTGATACCATGTTGGGGAGAAAGAAGAAGTTATTGCATAGTGCCCCAGGGCTCTCTTATATATAAGAGAAACCTCAAATGGTAAATTACATAAAGAGAACATGTAAATAAAAAAATAGATGAAAGAGTAACATAAAAACTCTCAACAAGTGCATCAGTCGAAAGTTTTTTATTACAATTACGAGTAGCAACATTTTTGTCAATATGAATCATCGTTTGTTCTTGCTATAAATTGCAAATGTTTTGTTGTTCTTGCTCCTTAAATGTGGCTCCATCTTCTCTTCTTTAGATTGATTCACCTTTGCCTTTTTCTTATCCCCAATATGTGGTTGTTGATCAACGATATCAACGTTATTTTTTCTTAAGAGAACTCCATCCTGTTTAATTGTTTCAACTAACTCCATTCCTTAATATGTTATACTTCATGTATAACTGTTGTATGCTCCCTTTCTTGTCCAGTCAAGGGCTGAAGTGGACTAATATCAGATGAACTATCAGAGTGAGGATCAATATGTTGCTTCTGCGGAAATATAATGGCTATGGTATTTTTATTGTTTTGCAGATGTTGTGTAATGCAACTAACTTCTGTTTTGATGTTTGGAAGAAACATGAGAGTATATACTCAACCATATTTTTCATTATAACTACAATCCACTCGTCATTGCTTGAAGATTGAACAACATTCCCTTCAATGTTGATATGCCTTGAATCCTAACCATCTGACCAAGTTGAAGAACCCTTGTATGCACTCCCTCTTGTCGTACCATACCCCAACAAGACGGAGTTCCAGTGCTCGGTTAGTGAGCTTGTCGTGGGGGATCTAGGGGGGAGCAGATGCGCTCCCCCCTGTGAGGGTGTGGGGGTAGTCCCCCCTCTCCTGGTGATAATTTTTATGAGTGGTTGTATTTGTATTTGGGTATATGAATCCATTGGTATTGCCGATCCGTCTGTACGGGAGTAGTATATAAACCGATTGTCGCTGCCCAAGGAGGTAACCAATTACTGGTGAACCTTGTAAATACGCGTGTCTTCGTGCTTGTGTGATTGATTTTATTTGTACGTGCTTCCGAGATTCGTAATAAACTGGTATCAGAGCATCAGATTCCGTCAGGATCATTAAGCAAGGTGGTGTCGTACAATATGAAGATCAAGAAGTTCATAGTGAGGAACGGATTTCGTTTATGGCAGATCAAAGATGTGTGCCCTACTGAAGCAATAGGACATCTAGGCACCATTGGACAAGGAGCAGATGAAGGTTTTCGAACACTCCGAGTTGATGGTAAAGGAAGAAAAGACACACTCGATAATCATGTTGTGTTTGGTGGACGAGATTGTCGCAGAGGTTGCTGATGCGGATTTTGCGGTCGATTTGTGGTTGAGACTAGAAAGTCTATACATGACGAAGTCTCTGACCAACAATTTATTGTCGAAGCAATGCCTATTCTCTCTCCGTATGCAGGAAGGTACATCTCTTAAAGAACATCTCGAGCACTTAAATACATTGTTAATGGATTTAAGAAACGTTGATGTTAAGATTGAAGTTGAGGATGGTGCTTTAACTTTATTGGTTTCTCTTCCGTTGTCATATGAGAAGTTTGTTCAATCTTTTAAGGTAGGAAGAGAATCAATAACCCTAGAGGAGGTTTGTGCGAGTCTACACATGTTTGAAATTCTACATATGGATATCGGGAAGTAGGACTTTAACGTTGCATGTTTTGTCATGACTCATGAAAAGAGTCATGTCGGTTCTGGCTATGCGAAGAAGGAAAAGTAGAAGTCCAAGTCAAAGAATCACAATTCTAAGGACATATGCAATTACTGTAAGGAACTCGGACATATGAAGAAGGACTTCCCAAAGAAGAAAGGGAAAGCCACGGTTGCTACCGTGACTTAAGGTGGCACAAACTCCGAAGATTATTTGGTTCTCATCGTCACAGATCAGAAAATGACAGATAACACATGGATTCTTGATTCAAGCTGTTCTTGCCACATGAGTCTCAATAAAATTTGGTTTTGCACCCATGAGAAGATAGACGGTGGAAACATCATCATGCGAAATGATGTAGCGCTCAAGATTGTAGGGATCGGCTCTGTAAAGATTAAGATTCATGATGGAGTCGTGAGGACGGTGATAGAAGTACGTCATGTTCCTAATATGAAAAAGAACCCGATATCCCTTGGAGTCTTGGATTCTAAAGGATATAGCTATAGTGCTGAAGGTAGAGTTATGCAGGTTACCTAAGACGGGGTGGTTGTCATCAAGGAAAATAAGTAGAAGACCCTGTACATCATACATGGGTGTACAATTATAGCTTTTGTTGCAGTGGCATCATAATCCATAAGATCATAGTCAGAATTGTAGCATATGCGGTTGGGACACATGAGTCAGATGGGGATGAATATCCTCAGTCAGAAGGGTGTCATCGAAGATCCCAAGGGATCCAAACTAGAATTTTGCGAGCATTGTGTGTTCGGGAAACAACACAGGAAGTAATTCTCTAAATCTATTCACAGGACGAAGGAGACACTCAACTACATCTACGTCGATTGTTGGGACCCTTCACGGGTCCCATCTTTGGGAGGTGACAAGTATTTCCTGTTTATTGTTGATGATTACTTTAGGATGGTTTGGATGTACATGATGAAGCACAAGAGTGAGGCATTTCAGACCTTCAGGCAGTGGAAGTCTTGGTAGAGAACCAAACTTCTAAGAAGGTAAGCCATCTTCGTATAGGTAACACATTGGAATTATGTTCGTCAGAATTCAATAAATTCTGCAAGGAGGAAGGTGTTGCGAGACACCACACCATCACAGATACACCACATCAGAAGTGTGTTGTAGAATAAATGAACATGATGCTTCTTGAGAGAGCAAGGTGCATGTTCTCCAATTCTAGACTTAGTAGAGCATTTTGGGCTAAAGATGTGAATACATCTTGTTACTTGGTGAATGGAGTCGTGTATCTGCTATTAGCCGTAGAATACCAATGAAGGTTTTGTTAATCATACTGGTTATTCTGTTTTACGAGTCTTTGGTTGTGTTGCCTATTACCATGTTAGTGAAAGAAAGTTAGAACTAAGGGCAAAGAAAGGGGTAGTTACAGGCTATAGTGCAGGAGTAAAGGGCTATAGAATTTGGTCCCCTTCTAAGCATAGAGTTATTGTTAGCAGGAATGTTACATTTGATGAGAATTCTATTCTTCACTCGAGTACTGAGTTTGTTGATGCAATGACAAATGATGATACACATGAACATGTGGAGTTCAAACTGGCACCAAGTAGTGATCACGTAGTTGATCACACCACTCCTGCTTAGGTTGATGTTGAACAACATGAAGATGAGAGCAACCAAAGAGGTAACCAAGTGTTTTTATTAATCGACCCCGTAAAGAGATACATCCATCGCAGAGATACATATTTGAAGACATTGTTGCATTTATATTGCATGTTGCAGAGGAGGTAGAGTCTCCATAGCCTTCCACTTACAGGGAGGTCATAGATGGGGCAGAATGTAGGTACCGGATTGCTGCTATGGGTGAGGTGATGAGTCTATTTACAGGAATCAAACATGGGAGCTTGTCAAGTTGCCAAAGGGGAGGAATGTCGTTAGATGCAAATGGATCTTCAAGAAAAAGATAGGAATCTCAGGCAGTGAAGGCATTACAAGGCACGGTTAGTTGCAAAGGGTTACAGTCAGAAGGAAGGTGTGGATTACAACGGGATATTCTCCCTTGTTGTAAGACATCCATCCATCAGGGTGCTACTAGATCTTTTAGAACATCAAGATTTGGAGATGGAGCAGTTAGATGTGACCACAACTTTCTTGCATGGTGAACTCGAAGACGACATTCTTACGAGCCATCCATAGGGATTCACATTTCAAATCAAGGACGACCATGTGTGCAGATTGAAGAAGCCCTTGTATGGGCTTAAGTAGTTTCCTGAGCAGTGGTACAAGAAATTTGACAGCTTCATGAATGATCGTGGGTTCAACAGAAGCCCATACGGTTGTTGTGTTTGCTACAACAAGGTGGAGGATGGCTCCTTCATCTATATATTACTGTACGTTGATGATATGTTGATTGCTGCCAAGAAGAAGAGTACTATAGATGATATGAAGAAGCTCCTTAGTTCAGAGTTTGACATAAAGGATGAAGACCATTATAGATCGTGCAAAGAGGAAGCTTTTCTTATCTTAAAAGAACTATATGGAGAAAGTTCTAATGAGATTGGGGATATCCACAACCAAGCCTCTAAGTACTCTATCTGCTGTGAATATTCATCTCTCAGCTTCTTTCACACCTCAGTCAGACGTAGAGAAGGATTACATGTCATGTGTTCCCTATGCCAGCGCTGTTGGGAGTCTTATGTATGCCATGGTATGCACAAGACCTGATATCGCTCGTGTTGTGACCATTGTTAGCAGACTCATGGGTAACCTAGAGGAGGAACATTGGCAGACAATCAAACGAGCTTTCCGCTATCTGATAGGAACATCAGACATTGACCTCATCTACGGAAGTGATTCATAGTGTTTATTTGCTAGATATTCAGATTCCGATTATGCTGTTGATATTGATGGGGAGGAGATCAATGACATGCTAGATTTTCACCTTGGAGAATTTTGTCATTAGTTGGAAGGATGCCTTACAACCATCAATTACCTATCTACCACAGAGCACATGGCTTTGGCAGAAGCTGCAAAGGAAGGCATCTAGTTGAAGGGCTTAGTTGAAGATATCGGTCTACAACAGGATCATGCTATAGTATATTATGACGATCTCAATGCAATATGCTTAGGCAAGGATCGGATGCATCATGAGAGGACCAAGCACATAGATGTCAAATATCACTTCATTTGTTCTGAGAAGAGTATCAAGGTGAAGGTTGTACGACAGATAATCCGGTCGATATGTTCACAAAGATTTTTCCTAGGAGTAAGATCGTTCAAACATTGTTTGGATTTGCTCGCGGCGGTGTTTGGGCAGCGCCCCAGGTGAAATAGTAATATCCGTTACTCAACATAGTAATATTTTGTTGTCCTTGAGCTCCAATTTGTTGGTTTAAAATTCCAACTCTTCCAGTTTTGCAATCATCTAGAATGTGCCCAAGCACACAGCATATCGGACACAATTTGGGATTTTCTCCTACAGTGTCCTTCCCTTTTTTATTACCTCATGGGGAATCCTTGGTATGAGATCACTCTCCACCAAAACCTTCACGTAAATAGGCTTTGTGAATTCCAATCAACACAGATGTACTTATTAATTGCTTGTGCTGTAGATTTGATGATTCCAGGATTATGAAGATTGCACATTCAAATTCACAAGTCTCATCCAATGTGTTGACCTCAAGTTAGACCTCGAGTTTGGATCTCAATTTACCCATTTTTTGCTTGAACTTTGTATTAACTGTGGTCCTATCTAGTTATCCTAGTCCACGTCCAAGAGCATAAGGATCTTTTGTGCTTGTTGAGGGGCACGACATGGAAGTTTTAATTATACTGCTGTCATGGGCATGAGGATCTTTTGAGTGCTTATTGAAGGGGGCATCGTATGGAGGGTTCAATTATACTACCGTAGGGTCACATAGCTTTAAAAAATATTCTTATATTTGCTAACTATTGTATTGCACTTCCAACAATTAATTGGTGCCATTACGTAGTATTGTCAAACGAAAATTGATAGCACATCAGAGCCATCTCAGATTGTCTAATTGTTGTTATCAGAGGCATGCCTCTTGGGGTACAGGACCGGTGCTTTGATAAGGTGTTCCGCCAGATGAACGATGAGCGCATTACGAATGAGGACGAAGGCTTCTTTGTCTACCGAGATGGAACTCTGGACCAGGCAACACTATCATCCACTAACAGCAACAGCAGCACTATCAGCAGCGAGATCATTAGCAAACGTAGCAGCGCAGATGACACCATATGTTTTGTATTGCTGAAAGATATTATTCCTTCGATAACTGCCTAGAGTCTTTAGAGTATAGATTGCCATGGTAGAGGTGACTGTCGGGCATGCAATTGGTGGTGAATCCAACTCCATCGGCTCAGTTTTTCTTGGATTTTTTCCCGCAGTGCAAAGCCTTTTTCTTGTTTCTTAAGTCAGTGGCTGATGTTAGCCCATTATAATTTTTTCCCTTGCTTGTCAATCCCATTCCTTGTTCAGATGATTCTTTCTTACAGATACTGATCAGCTACAATCATAATCTGTAGCCTTAAATCTGTCCTAGTTTGTGGACGCGTTCTCCAGCGATGTCTCTAGCTCTCTGTAGTCGAGGTCATTTTCTAGCTTGTTTTAGTTGTATATATACATTAAGGGTTCTATATATGCATGGAGATATACACATTCATACCCGCAAAAGACTTTATATAGTAGATGGAATAAGCGGTATCTTAATCGAAACTGGTCTCCTTCTGTGAGTATATAACATGCATGATTGTATCATTATAACTGGTCTCCTGATCGCATCTTTTCGAGTGAAGAAATTGTGGTCTGTCAATGTCTATGGTAATGTCATCATAGGTGGTAAGTACTTGCTCCATTTGGATATAATTTTGGTCGGATTATGCTTGTGTCTGTGTTCATCATATGAAATGGATTAAAAATATCCGTGGATATTCATGAATAGAATGTGGTTGACCAGTCAATTATTACACTTATTTTATTAATGATTTAAATTAACTGTTAGATCCACTCAACTTATCAACAGGTGAAATTGAAGGAAAATATTTGATTGGACTGTAATTCAGCATATTCCTTTAACAAGCATAACTATCACAAGTTAAAAAACAATTTCCTGTTTAGAGAACATAAATATAAAGGTTTTTTTGTCAAAAATATCCCTCATTATGTATGATGGCAAGCCCGGTCAATATGCTTGAAGGTTTTGAGGGGCATAGATGAGAGTACATGTAAGTAAATCCCCTTGGATCATTGCATTGTAGCCACTGATCATCAAAGAAGGCTCGGCCATCAGATCTCAAATATCTCCCTTCATTGAGATGCTCTACTTGGGGAGGTAGTGACTGCTTGAGCATTCGCATATTCAAGCAACAATTCAAGCTTCAAAAAATGATACTAAAAATAAAAACTAAGAAGCCCTTCAGAGAACTTATATGCCAATATGAAAAGGTGTCATGTGGAGCCTCTCGATGATAGGGGATGATTCATATATGATGGATGCACTTCTTTGATGCTTGAAAACTATGAAGCAGGACTACGATGCATGGTCTAGTGGATATGGTACTTGTACTCTTGTCTACATCCTCCCCCCTTCATTTCTCATCTTCTTCATTTGTCGGTGGATCATGAAACAATTGCTTGAGTCACTCCGACAAAGCACTACTTGGTTGAATTTGTGGATGTTGGAGCTCCGATGAAGGGTTGGGATTCGACTGATGAGGTATTTGCAAGGTCCAGATGATGCTCGAGCCAAGCGGACTCGACTGAAGGTTGATTATGCATGGTTTTAACAGATTCTACAGAGAGAGCAAGATGGGTCCTCTCATCGACGTTCATATAGGCTTGAGGAGAGGACTTTAGTTGTGGTGCGGACCAGAGATGGTGGATAGTGCATAAGGTTGAAGAGAAGCGGAGGGAATGAGAAGGTGAAGTGGGCTGGTCGAAGATTTAGGAGTTACGTCTCAATCGGAGAAGAAAGGAGATCCGATGAATTGGGTGAAGGAAGATGAAAAGTGAGGAGCAAAGAGAAGAAGGAATATGTTGCTTATAGGTTTGGTTCTTCGCCTACGGATTAGCTTGGTGGAGCTTTGATTCTTGCCTTCAGAAGCTTTGTGGAGGAGCTTCAAGTCTTAGCAACTTGGGGAGGATGTTACAATAATTATTTGGACCACTGGATCACGCCAAGAGGGAATTGAAGGAGCTCTTCATTGCCTCAAGAGCTCGCTCCCAAAGTTGTCAACAGAGGAAGGAATTTGAAGCTATAGACTCTCTTCTCTCTCTAAAAAATAATAGATAATAATTGAAGTCGTAGATCCGATGGGTTTTGTACCATCATCAGTTGCAAAAGGAGGCTGTGGATTTGGTCGTGCGAGTGGTTGGATGATGATGAGGGTTCGGGACAACTAGAGGAGAGGTGGAACTTATCATCGCAGGGCAGGGTAAGAGGAGAGGTGGTTGACTGAGTGATGGTGGATTAGGATATGTGTGATGACCAATGGTTGGGTAAGAGTAGCATGCGCATTCTTGTGTGGTGGAGGAATGGGGGAGAGCAGAGGAAGAAGGGGGATTGTAGGTTGTGCATTGAAGAAGAATTAGTTGACCAGCAGGTCAACATGCTCAACTAAGGTGGCGCAACATGTTTGGAGGATGTTGATCATGGACAACGTGATAGACCAAAGGCACGATGCGGGCCAATAGGATGGCACATAGTAGCAATTGACTTGACAAATAGGAAAATTAAAAATCAATATCAAAATAACATAGAGGAAAATGCCAAATCAAAAGTTGATCTAAATGAAATCTATAGATCTCTACAACATTTATGAAGACTCAAAAGTAAAAGATATACATTGGAAAATTATTTTTTGAGGTACTTTTTATGTAGAAAATACCTGATTTTTAATCTTTTATATTTTTCTTTAATTCTATTAATTTTCCTTCAACAATATACATATATTATTTTTTTATAAAATAATACTATACTATGTAGAATTAGACCTTTTTCTATATAAAGAACGGTAGGTCAATATATGTGTGATTCTTTTTGTTCCTTTTCAAGTTTTTTCTTTTTTTGACTTCCTTTTAGTTATTTTGATTATAAATGAAAGAAATAAATGAAAAGGAAATAAGTTAGAAAGTTAAAGATATGTACATGAAATGATAGGTGTAAATATGTATAGTTGTACAATATATAATATAGACTCAAAATCCAAGTTTCCCTTATGAACGATGATTTAGTCTTATTTTATAGATAATTGTGCACATTATCTTAAAGGTGACCAGAGTTTCATACTGCGTGAGTTTAAAAAATAGGCTTTTAATTCCAGGTTTGTTCAAACTAGAGTTTTGAGTTTATTTATAATATGTAAATATTTATATTATTTATATATTTTTAGGATTTTTTTATTGAATTTGGTTAGTGATATGTAGGCAATGAAGTTTGTTTATGTCAATTGGATTTAACATTAATTTATTTAAAATCAAGGAAGATTGTATTGTATATACAGGTGGATTTTTACAAGGGAAAATCCTTTCATTGGATTTTTGTTGGATTGTATATTTTTGGACTTGTTTATATGTTAATAACATAAATTTAGTCCAATTCCAACGGCTGAGTGAAGTTTATTATTTTGTGATTTTCTTGTGTTCTCAGGAATCAATGCCAAAATTTCAGTATAATGAAGATGAATTGTAAATTTATGAACTCCCTATAATTAGACTTCACTAGTCCCTCAGAAAATTTTTTATAAAAAATAAGTTAGAAAATAAAAGAAAATTTTGGATAAATTCCTAATTGTGCAAGTGAAGGCTTGTTGGTTCGGCCTTTCAATTCAAGAACTTGTCTAATCGAGTCCCAATCGATACTTACCCAATAAGAACTCAAACTTTATGGATGTTAGAGTCTCTTATATATATAGTATAAGTGCCGGGTATGACACTTATGTGTTGATTGCAACATTGATGTCCATTTGGTGCTTTTTCCCAATATCAAAGTTTGCAGGGCTCCATTAGAGATCCACTATCTCTCTAGTTGTCAGACTCAAAGGTGGGTGTGCATGAAAGGCTAAGTTTGGAATGTGTAGGATTTTGTCCTTATTTTTCTTCCTCTTATTGGACAAGGAATTACTCATGTGTCGTACACACACTAAAAGATAAGCAAATACACAAGGAATTTGGACCGAGTGCACTTGTTTCTCTCAGAGTATACAGTTCATCAAGAACTTAAGGCTTTCCTTTTTATTTATAGCCTTCATCCTAAGACCATGGGGGATCCCACATACATATGTGTGTGTATTCATCTCGTAAAGAGGTATGCTACAGACTTTACAACTCTCAATCTATATGTGCACCTTAAGTCCTACATTCACCATAGGTTCCTTGTTCCAATGCACAATTGTTTTCTAACATTTCAACTGTTTCCCTCTTATTTTTTAAATCTGCCTTCAACGTGTAAATATGCAACAAGGATTTTCACCAAGTCCAGCTCAAGGAGGTCTGGCACTATACCATCATCATATATATATTCATCCATTCCCGACCAACGGTACCACATAGTGGTGTACTGGTGCATGTGTATAGGCAATGCTCAGATCTTTGGAATTTTGAGATTTTAATTTCATATCTCTTGTATGTTCTTAGCCTCCCCTTTAGTCCCTTATATTTTCAGATAATATGCATCCACAAAACTCAGAATCCATCCATCCTAAACATGCATGTAATCATTTTTATAATACTCGTGACATCGCTTTGTGTTTTGGTTGCATGTGAGTTTTTATCAGTGCACTTCACGCATTCGATCTTGATTCGCTTATGTTCCCCACTCCTCTTTGTAGATGTTAGTATGTCCGTCCCCATACCCGGATTTTGCAAGTCGTGCTTGCTCGACTGTTTACCGACCATTTTTGGTTCCCATTTCCTCTATATATCCCCAATCAACCACGTGTAACCCACATATAAGGACAGCTCCATTTTGCTTGCCCTACAAAGTTAAATCTTGACTGATCTCTTCACTTCTACATTCATCTAATACACTCCTCCACCATGGGAGAGCACGTACAATGATCCTAGGCTCTCCAAATCATAAGAGATTTCATTCTGTGAGCAAGGGACGGCTGAGAACCAAGAATGATATAAGTATGATCAATAATCAACACATGATTTCATACGGTGGTCGTGATATGAGGAGTATGATATTCAACCGATAATCGTGACATGGCACAACTACTCCATGACTAGTCAGGAAAATGTTGAAAACATCCTTTTCACGAATAATAAGAAAGCTAACTCAATGGAAGGAATAGTGAATGGCATCATCCTAATGGTTGAATCACTTTTCTCATCGAATGGAAGAGGAAAGTGTGACTCACGAATCCAAGTTTGAAAGTTTACCAGCTATCCACGAATACGCAAGAGACAAACGACCGCAGATATAGAACCGACCACAACACACCACCCCAATCCAAGACAAACCACACCATTCTCCCAAAAATACCAAAAAATGTAACGAAAAACTCAAAAAACAGAAAAAAAACTGGAAAAACAAAAAATGAGATATCTTATAGAGAGGAAGTAATAAAGTACATCATTTGTCGCTTATCATAAGCATTTCATAGAATGTCTGAACTCAATAGATACTTGAAGAAATTTTATACACCAAAGAGGAAGAGCAGAAAAGGACATGAACCTAAATACAATAAGTATCTATGGTCAACTTCTTAGTGATGGGAAGACAGACCAAGAGTCGTAGAGTTAAGTGGTTTCCTCGATTAGAGTGACATAGATGACACCATATACATTTGTACCCAGATACTTAATGATTCATCTACAAATATTATCTCAATCTCTGTATTTGGCAAACTCAGACTCGAGCCTCTAAAGAAGAAGTGAATGATCGTGTAGTTATTTGATCAGTCAATAAAAAAGATAAGAGGAATTATCTCCGTCATCATGACCTTTCGAGGTGCATCATACAGAGTGGACTTTATTAAACTGGACATTGAACACCTAAGAGAGTTTGCCCAATATCCCATTATTCTTTGGAAGCTGTTCTTAGCCTCTATTAAGGCGACTATCAATTATGAGACTGAGGCCATTGATTTTCAGCCATAAGGAACACATCAACAGGACCCGACCTCTGATGACACACCACAAACAAAGACACCCCACTTAACCGCAAATAACCATGACAATGAAGAGTCACCTATCTAAAAAGACCATATGTTTCCACAAATGATGAGACTCGAGAGAGGACACATGCAGTCACAACTATCAGGACCATAGACCCCGACACACTCCTGGGACTTTACAAAGAAGTATGTATGATCTTGAAAATCTGAAAGTGATACTAGCCATATGTTTAGCCAATCGTATCGCCACCAAGGTAAAAGATATTGACTCACATAGAGACACTCCACCAAAATCAGATATAGTCATTTCGAACTTATTGATCATCCAACATCTGAGCCTACAAAGCCTAAGCCAGCTGAGAATATGAACTCTATCCTTGACCTGAGTCATATCCAGACCCTTCAGAATATGCTAAACGAACAATTCGACTCATCCGATGAGGAGTCTGTGATCAGCAATAGCGAACCCAAGTATGGACCACCAACCATTTCCCGGCCGAAGGAAAAAGATAGCACCACACAGACCCAAACCAAGAAGTAAGCCATCTCTCAAAGTCAATTATATAGTGTGAAGAAGAGGAATAAAAACTCCATGAGGATTTCTCCTAAGCACCTCAAGGCACACCACCACGCTCTTCCTCTTCATGTTTCAGATTCCAGTAAACTCACAGGAATAATCAGATATGAGTTGCTAGAAACCTCTTCACCAGCTTATTCATCAACCGAGGAGTATATGATTCACACGAGTGATTTCAGTTCGACTATCCTAAAATCATATCCAAGCAACTGGCAAAATGACAAGAACAATTGGATAACCTCTTCCAAACAATACTATTCTTCAATGGATGACTCCATTTCTGTTCGGGATTCCTCCAATTTTGACTCATACTATACTATAGAATATCTCAAAGTCAACCCACACCTTGTACATTCCATTCAACCTCGAACTCGCAAGAAGATTTATCGAAAATCTTGTTGAGGTATGTATATTATACATTTGGCTTGTAAATATTTTCATTTTTGTACATTTTATGTCTTGCTTTTTTCGTTACACACATCAGTACTATCTCTTTTTATTTTTTGTTTTACTTAGGATAACAAAAATCTAGGTATGGGGGTGGGGGGACGGGGGACCGGGGGGGGGGGGGTGATTCGAGTGCTCATAATCTTCTCTTCTCTTTTATTTTTATTTTTGTTTATTCTTCTAGATCTCAGTCGAACCCCCACTCCTAAAACTTAGGTTGACCGGAGCATAAGTATAGGGGGGTTGACCTTCATTTTGTGTACCCACTCCACTTGTATATTCGTTTCTCTCCCTCGTCCACCTCATTTTTGTTTCTGTTATAGTTAGGTGGTCCAAATCCTAAGTATAGGGAGGTCGACGATTTCTTTTTTTCTTTTTCTTTATTTTTATTTCCTATGTATTTGACCCATAACTCATACTTTCACGTACTTTACATATAATACTCATTAAAATACTAGGGTAAGAGTAAATATTTGTGTAATGTGGGAAATATGAATAATGAGTAAAACTATTATATTCAAAAAACAAAAAAAAGGAAAAAACATAGAAAATCTCAAAATCAAAGACCAAAAAATCAAAAATACAAAAATGGAAATTTTATAAAAAAATCATATTCTTAACCCATGCATATGCACATAAGATTTGGTATACATCAAGCCACTTGATTTGAATCAGCTATCAATTTTGAGAATCAACACTCTTTCTCATTAGGGTCTTAGGAATTATTGTACTTAAAACCTGCTTAGGAATTATTGTACTTAAAATCTTTGGATTGAATGCTATATAGCGTATAGAAGCTCTGGAGTTAAAAATGAACATGACCCACAAATCACTTGCACGACCACACGTAATTAATGACGAGTCACCTTTTCGCCCAAGGATCGAGGATGTGAGAGCTTAATCAAAGACTTGATTCGATAATTCTCAAGGATATAAAGGAGTTTTGATCATCTCAAGAAGCCTGACTATCAGCACATAACTAATATGGCACACGGATCTCTATACTAATGTGAAAACTGTGGATCAACATGTGCCAAATTGATAAAAGATAAGGAGCTTATTGGTGGAAAATAAAAAAACCCAAATACCTGAAAACCCCTCCAAAAAATATTAAAAATAAATATTGATGCAAGGTACTCCTAAATTGTTTGATTGTCCACTTGGACCAAGCCTGAATGATAAACCTACCCAAGTAAAATGGATCGATCTAGTACATAAAAACAGGAGTCTCTACGTCGTAAATCGATAAAAACCATGGTACTGAAGGTACAAAAGTACTCAAAACAAGTGCACCCATATCCTCAACAAAACAAGTGCAGAATGTTCCATGAAATCTTGACCCGATGTGTTGATTCCACAAAAATAAAAGGCGAATATATATATATATATATATATATATATATATATATATATATATATACACGTGTAAGTGTGTGTACGACACTTAAGTGATCCATTGTCCAACGTGAGCTGAAAAACTAAAGACACATTCCATTTCGCTCCATACTTGGCCTTTCACACCCTTTTAGTTTGACAACTAAAGAGATGGTGGATGGAGATGAGACGAGCTTTGGAATTAGATATGAGTATAGGGTCTTTAACCTGGCCTTACATACTTTGATCTTGGGTGAAGCATTGACTGTACATGAAGCACAATGATGAACACTTAAATGTCATACCCGTTACATATATATAGAATTTGAGTTCCTTTTGAGTAACTGTTAGTCGGTACTCGATTTTGACTAGTCACTGAAACTTGAGGATTGATCAACGAGTCTTGTCTTCTTACTTACACATGTTAGGAAATTGGCAAAAATTTTCTCTTTCACTTATTCTTCAAAAAAGTGTTTGCTTAGGGATGTGCAAAGTTTAAGTACATGAATAATATATTCATTGCTTTTTTCTTAATCCCAAGAAAAACATAATCAATCCACTTTAAATGACAACAACAAAGGCTTTTCCCATGTACATGGATTTTTTGCCTCCATTCAGATCTTTTTGGACCATTATTGGGCTTAAATCCAAATAACTAAGATCCATTCAGATAGTCTCATTCCAACACTTCATGAGCCTTCCTCGCCCTCTTTTAGTCGGCTCAACATCCCAAATATTGCATCTTCTAAGTAGTGCATCAATCAACCTTCTTTGCAAATGGCTCAACCATCTTAAGTGATTTTCTCTTGTCTTATCCTTTACCAGAGATACACAAACTTTCCTTCTGATTGCATCATTTTCAATCAAATCATTTCATATATAACTTATTAGTTGCTAAATCCCTACTCTAAATAGGTTGAGATGTAGTGCGAGCGATCAATGAATCGATCAGAATCACGCTTAAAGTATCTTAGTGAAGAGACCATGTCTTAAATTTATACCTGGATAAGTCCAAA